>JAPPVO010000017.1:31318535-31456940 GCA_030407325.1 Camellia japonica
TATGCTTTTAGTTTCGCATAGAATATGCTCTTGTTTCTTGCATAGAACATGCTTTCAATTAATGTCATGCGTAGGATGTCTATCTTGCATGGAACATGCGTTGTCACTGTATTGATCTATCACTTGTTCACTTTGTGCATTTATCGCACTACTTCACTTTGTGCATCTATCGTACTTGTTCACTTCGTGCATCTATCGCACACTTTTACTATATTATGTATTTATTATACAATCTCGTACCTTTGCTTTTATCTCAAGACATGTGAAACACGTACCTAGGGGAGTTTTATCTCGAAATGTGTAAAATGCAACCTCGAGTGATTTTTCTCCTCTTCTCACGATTTCAGCGTGATTAGAGTATCTCAAGATGTGTGAAACGTGACCCTAAGTGGGTTTTGTCTCGAGATGCATGAAATGCGACCCCGAGCGATTTTTCTCCTCTTCTCACGATTATAGCATGATTAGAGTATCTCAGGACGCGTGAAACGCAACCCTAAGCAGTTTTTCTCCTCTTCTCATGATTTTAGAGTGGTTAGAGTATCTCAGGGCGCGTAAAACGCGGCCCTAGGCGAGTTTTATCTCAGGAAGCGTGAAACGCTACCCTGAGTGGTTTTTCTCCTCTTCTCACGATTTCAGCGTGATTAGAGTATCTTAGGACATGTGAAACATGACGCTGAGTGGGTTTTATCTCGAGACGAGTGAAATGCGACCCTGAGTGGTTTTTCTCCTCTTCTCACGATTTTAGCGTGATTAGAGTATTTCAGGACACGTGAAACGCGACCCTGAGCAATTTTGTTTTTTTTTTATCTCGGGACGCGTGAAACGCGATCCTGAGTGATTTTGTTTTTTTATCTCAGGCCGTGTGAAATGCGACCTTGAGTGGTTTTCATCTCGAGACGCATAAAATGCGACCCCGAGCGATTTTTTTTTCTCAGTTGCTCAGGACGCATGAAACGCAACCCTGAGCGGTGTTTTCATTCCTCGTCTCACATTTTGACGTAATTAGAGTGTGTTTTAGAACTTTTTGCATCGAACTTGTGTCGGTTTTAAGCTTGAAGCTGCTCATTCATATGTTGTTATCTTGTTATTGTTTATTGCATCTATTATTGCTTATTACATCATCTTGCATGATCATGAGTTTTCAAAATAGCTAGCTTCACAAAGCATGTGAGTCCAGCTTCAAAGTATCTTCGTGCATATCATTTGTATCTTTCCCTAGAACTACGCTAATTTGATTCCTTGCAAAGGGATACATAGGCAGCTTACGAGCGTAACCATTTTAATTTATGCCTTGATTGTTTGCCTAAGTCTTACGGCCTTGTCAAAATGGGTCGTCTTCGGGCTTTGACATTCACTCATGTCATTTCATGACTTCGAGTTCTATCAAAGAGGGGCAACTGTACACACTTCATTTTTGACCGCCCTTACGACTTAGGCGTCACTGCTTGCACACCCAATGATGAATTTGTATATGCTTGTCAAGTGCTCGAAGTCCTCAGCAGAATGCCACAGCTTAGAGCCTTCAAACCCTACACACCTTTTGCCTTGTTTTGGGCCAAAACCATAGTTTTTCAAGCCTAAAAACCTAGGACCTATAGGCCCCCTAGTGTGGGCTGCCGGCCAACATTAGTGGCCTGCCGGCCACTTGTGTGATTTTGCAGATATTTATGCCAGCTGTGCCAGCTGTTTCCACGGGTGCATGCATCTACCTACACATGTATGTATGGATATTTCTAAGGGAGTTTCATGTTTTTTTTATAAATAGAAGACCTCCCCTACCATTTTTGAGGGTTGAAAAATTTGGAGCAAAAACATTTCTCTCTCTCTACAATTCCCTTTCTCTCTTGCAAATTCTTAAGCATTTGCCTATACACTCTAAACCAAACCTTGTGGTATTTGAGCTGAGGTACTTTTGAGCTTTCTTTGAGCTCTTGAGGGTGTGTAAGTGTTGGTTTGTCACTTAGAAAGGGTCCTTCTCTTCAAGAGGTATAAGTCTTGGCTTGTTTCTTTGATTTATTTGTTCTTTTTCCTATGGACTGTTTGTACTTTGTACTTTTGGGCTGAAACTTGTGGTTTAAGGCCATTAGGGGTGGATCACCCTTCTTTGTACCTCATTTCTTAGGCCTTTGCCCTTGTGTTTCCCACCTCTTTGTCAACTTTTTTTGAGCTTCTTAATACTAAATCTCAGAGTTTTTTCAGAGGCTATATGTTTTGAAGTCCCAAAAATAGAGGAGGTAGCTTTCTCTCATTGCTTACTAGCTTAACTTGCTCAATGTTTTAGCTTATTGTTTTAGCTATTTTTGTCTTAATTCAAGCATGTTTTTGGACTGTTTTTAGATTGTTTTAGGGCTGTTTTTGGTTGTTCATTACATTTATGCCTTGTATTGCATGCTTGTAATATAATAGTCCTCATAAGTTTGGTGGTTTAGGCCTTAGCCACCAACCTATTTGAGTTGATAGTGTTTATTTCTTACTTTCTATACTTGTTTTCGACTCTAATCACCTCTGCAACCTCCCTCCTTTCTTGGCTTTTTCTTTGCTTTGAAAGTTGTGTCAAACCACTTTCTTGTTTAAGCTTGAGATTGAGGTCTTGTGCTTAATGGTTTAATCCCTTTGAGGGTTCATTACCAACGGCATGACACTTCTCTCATGCCTAAAACAACTCTTTGTTTGATATTTCTTTCCATTAGAGGAATTAAAGATCACTATTGGACTTAATGAACTAAGGAATAATTGGTAATTAAAATGAAGTAATAAAATTGGGACTAAAAATGATGCAAGATAATAAGTAATTTGGTGTTCAATCAGACGTTAATTGAACACATGGAAACTTGAGGCATTTCATACTTGTTAGTGATGAAATGGTTCAAGTTTCCAAAGTCAACCACTTCCCTTGATCAATCCATGATAGGGAAGAGGTTTGAGAGTCTTTTATGTTGCATTTATTGAAATTGTACCCCTTGATTCATAGGCCATCATGTAATGAAATTGCATCGATTGATGGCTTGCAAATTGAGCTTGTCACTTCTTTGAGCTATTTGATGATAAGGAGGGGTAGAGTGGACAAACGTACCTTGAGAATACCCTGTTTGTGCTGTGTATGCTTTCTGTTGCAGCAGGAGGAACCAAGCTTCAGTGGCCGGCCTACCACTTTTTCTAGCTGGCATGCCACTTTTTTTGGACAGTAGGCTACCTTTTGTGGCCGGTCGGACACTACTTCTAGCTTGCCAGCCATTTTTGTCAAATTAAACAGCAACTTTTTGGAACAGAATAGAGCAGAGGCTGAGGTGAAAAGATGTCCTAACTGTGCAATAGAGGTATTCTGGCAGTAGAACGGTAGGCTTTTCGGGTGTTCATCCGCGCATGCATGAGCATTCCTCGCTTCCCGGGGCTGATTAGTTAGCTTATTTACTTCTTTCATGTTGTAATTAATTAATTAGAGTAATTAATTAGTTAGTTTCATAGAATTGTTAATTAATTAATTGGTTTTGTAATAATTAGATAGCAAAGTTAGTTTATTCGGTTTGTAATAATTAGTTAATTCGTTTTGTAATAGCTAGTTAATTAGCTTAGCTAGTTAGTTTATTCAGACCCTTCTGTGCGAGGGCACAATTGTAATAATGTGTATGTCTTCTAACCCCACGTCTTTCTCCATTTTATTTACCTGCTTATGATGGTTAGTTTAGGGCATCATGTTTCGTTTAGCATCTATCATGCCTTGCATCCATTGTCTTGCATGCATTGGGTTCGGCGTATCATTCTAACTTGCATTATTAGTTAATACTTCTTTGAATACGTGCTTTACCGCATGCTATCAAATTGATTCATATGCCATATTAGTAGCCGAGTCTAGTAATTGCATATCGCATGCGTTGCATTAGTCATATTGCATAGTTAGGATCATGCATTATTCTAACTCTTTTATCTTTTTTGGCTTGGAGTACTAGGTGAGCTTTTATTTGTTTTAGCATATCGAATGAGTGTGGTTGTTTCCATGTCAAAGCATGTTCACCATGAGGCTAAATGCTTAAGTGATAAACTATTTGAATGCCTGTGAATGAAGGCTAGTTGCTTGAATTGGGATAGTTTAATTAATGTACATTTGAGCCCACTTTTTCAAGTGGCACATTCACAAACTCTTTTAAAAAACAAACACGAAATCAAATGTTCCAATTTTTGCAAATTAGTTTATACTTGTATGCACATCACATAATAAGTTAGCCTAATAATCGGAACAAGAGCATATAATGTAAATAAACTATTTGAATGCCTGTGAATGAAGGCTAGTTGCTTGAATTGGAATAGTTTAATTAATGTACATTTGAGCCCACTTTTTCAAGTGGCACATTCACAAACTCTTTTAAAAAACAAACACGAAATCAAATGTTCCAATTTTTGCAAATTAGTTTATACTTGTATGCACATCACATAGTAAGTTAGCCTAATAATCGGAACAAGAGCATATAATCGGAACAAGATTCAGATCATGATTAGTAGAGGCCGATCTTTGATCGGGCGAGTGGGGTGCTCAATTCATTACCTTCCCCTCTCGGACCTAAGTTCCTGAGCCGAGACAATCTTGGTGATGACGGACATGTGGCCTTTGGCACGAGTCATGGGTTTCCTAAATTTCCTAAAAACATTTAGGCAGCGACTCTATATCTGGCAAAGCAGTCTATTTTTGGCATTTTGATTCAAAATCGATTTTTCAAAAGATTTGCCGAATTTGGACTCTTTGGTGTTTATCTATCTCATATTACACTTGTGAGATCAGATTTAGAACCATGTGAGTCCGAACTATAGGGCTTATTGTCTTCCGAAAGGAGCATGAAAAGTTGAGCTACAATGGGGGAAGGACGAGTTGACACTTGTTGGACAAATGGCCGAACCTAGCGAGCCACACATTGATGGTTGATGAACGTTCATTGTCTATAAATAGGTAAGTGACTGACTGAGCTTCAATAAAAACAAAGGAAAAGTATATAAATTAATAACTAAGAGGCAAGCCGAGAGTTGGTCGGAGGAAGGTAAAGATTAAGAGCGATTATTAAGGTGAGTTATATTATACCTTGAGTTACCATAATATGTTTTCTATATGTCTTGAGTCACCATAATAAATTTTACGAATGTTTTGAGTTACCACAATTTATTTTATATAATTTATGTTTTGTAGTTATATTAATGTTTCAATTATGTGGATTATTTTCTGAACTCTATTTGCTTAAATTGAAACCCATGGACATGTTTGTTAAATTTTAGAAATTATTTGACAATGATCTTGTAAGCAATTATTTTCTGTAAGTACCACCACGGGAATCTCATGCCTTTGGGGACTTAAATAACCATTGGCCCCTGTTTAGCCACTTTGTGGTCCTCTGTTTGTCATGGATCCATTGGCCCCTATTCTAATTGTCACTCCAATGATTCCTGTTCTGTTTTGTTCTGTACTATGGTTATGATTATTTGCTTATATGATTTCCGCATTCTACTTCTGTTAATTAAAATTAGTTATGTATTTCAGTTTCTAAAAGCCTAATAATTATCCATGGTTTTTTTTTGGACCCTTATGCTCACTGTATAATATTTATCATTCTGCCATGTGCTTATAGCTGTTATCCCTTTTCAGGTGATGAGATTTAGCGGGATCAGGATTGGAAATGAACCGCAGTTTTTATTTTTATTTTTTATCTGTAATTATGATCGGACTCTTGTAATAAAATGAAACCCAAATGACTATTTTCTTTTTACTAAACTTTTTGGTACCCATTTATTTTTGTTGCAACACCGAACCCTTGGGTACCAGGTTTGGGTCATGACAAAAGTGGTATCAAAGCAATGGTATTTGGGCACAAAAAAACAAAACCTTAGTTTGTCTAACATGATTAAACCATTTTATAAATACGGTCTAAGCTAAGTTTTCCTGTGTTGTAGGAAATGGCAAATCTAATGGAGTTACTCTGGTTTGAGCCCCTAGGAGCTCATCTTATCCCGAACCTATTAGAAGGCTTGGGTGATTCGGAAAGTCTTATCAGGGAAGCCCACCCGACACTGGACCAGCTCATAAGGAGACCTGTATATTCGCAGGCCGACCCCGATGAGGATTTTTATTTTGGAGACTTAGCCAAGACAGCACTCGTGAGAGGTATATATGACCGACCCACATTGTTGGTCTTGCTCCGGACCTGGGACAGCCGCATTTTCTAGTCGCACTTCTACCCTTGGGCTTCGAGGAGAGGAGGGGACACGCATACCCTAGCAGCCACATTCACACTACGATACCTCCTCCACAACACATCATCCATACCCCCAACTGTGGACTTCACTGACAGTTCATCATACTTGAAGATATTGATACGGATTACTGGACGAGAATTTTGGGGTTATGATTACGGTTTTCCTATCTACATAGTCTAGTGATATGGAGTTGCTTTGGAATAGAGCACAGTGGGTGGGAGTTTGAGTCCCTCATGCAAAGGGAGTTTGTGGGGTTATTTCAAGGCCTAGTTTTCCGGAGCCAATTCTCATGGTGGCCTAACGGTCCCTTCTAAACGTCTTACCAGCAGATCTTTTTTTATGACCTGACCATGATTAGTCTAATCCTTTTGTTTTTGTACTAGTAAGATTAGATACTAACTCTTGACTGTATTCTAAGTACGTTTTACTAATATCTTTTCTTTTGCATAAGTGAAAATTATATATGTACTGCTATCAAGGTTTTGAAAGCGGTTGCGGTCACCGTAAAGGTTGCGGTGACGCAGTAGCAGTTGCGGGATGTAAAGGCCGTAACATAACGGTTGCGATAACTGGAACCGAGATTTTTTTATTTTGCGCACAATTTGAAGAAAACTTACTGATATACATATTTTTTTTTTCAAAGCACGTTTATTGGGGTTTAAAATAAATTTTGATCAACTTTTGTTAATTTTTAAGTATGATTCAATATATTTCATATTTTCAAATCACTATAAAAGGAGTTTTTTACATTTTATTTCAATAGTCAATGATTTTAAGAATAATTGATTTTAAACGTCTACAAATTATTTTTAACCAATACCTGAACTACTGAATAATAAATATTCACAATTATTAAATGAAAGGATTATAAAATAAAAATTGTGCCATAAATTAAAAAAAAAAATTATAAAGAAAAAAAATTCATATAAGATTTTTTCTTTGGACTTGGATCACTTGAGTACTTTTTTTTTTTTTGGAAAATGAAGCTGTTCAGAATATTGTAAAAGGATGTAACAGTGTCTAACGGACCGTTACGGTTGTTACGGTATCACTACGGCCATTACGTAACACCAAAACAACCGTTATACATATGAATTTTTGTCACACCGCTATAGCAGCCGTAACAGGTGGCGGTAACCACCACAACTGCTACATAACGGCGTTACGTAATGGTTGCGGCCACTTTTTAAAACCTTGACTGCTATAGTATCTTGTGAATCATAGATATGATATTATGATAATTAAATGATTCAAAAAAAAAAAAAAAAACTAACTGTTTTCACCTTGTAGTAATGGCTAATGATGGAAATGGAACCGGATCGTTGGTTAGCGGTATTGATCCAATGGAGCAAATCATGGAAAGAGCAGTTATCAGTTTTCTGCGAACCCTACAAACCAACATAAATAACGGAATGCCTAAACGACGGAAAAGCCAATTATAATAAAATAGTTCCAAGACTTGAAACCTACCACATTTACCAGCAGTACAAACCCACTAGTAGCAGAAGCTTAGGTCAGAGATATGGAGAAGATTTTTCGCGCGCTACCTTGCACAAAAAGACATAAGGTAACCTTCGCCACATTCACCTTTAAAGACGCTGCACAAGAATGGTGGCTTCTTTCCCTGAAGAAAGAAGATATTGTGACTTGGGCAAAGTTCTTGGAGGTATTCTATGGAAAATACTTTTCAGATTCACTGTGGGAACAAAAGGAGTCGAAATTCATACATCTAAGGCAAGGAACCATGACGGTGGCCGAATACACGAGCAAGTTCACGCAACTGGCTCGATTTGGGACATATCCCCACCGAAGCTCGAAAAGCTAGGAAATTCGAAGCATGATTGGATGTTGAGATCAAGGATAGGCTGGAGGTTTTGAAACTACCAACCTATGTGGAGGTGGTGGATCGAGCATACATTGCGGAAAAAAGGATTAAATCCTTGCGCTCCGGGGAACCAAGCTAAAGGAAACGATTTTGGGAAAGAGATAACAGAAGACCCGGTGTCGCGCCTCCCAAGACGGTAAATACGGGCACAACCAATTCAACCAGTTCAAGCAAACAAGGTCCTACCAATCCCAGAGGTGGCACCATTCCAACTTGCTCTACTTGTGGAAAGACTCATTGGGGACAATGCCGTCGAGACACGGGAGCATGCTTTAGATGCGGTCAAGTTGGCCACTTGCTGAGAGATTGTCCAAAGCTTGCCAATCCTACAGCCGACCCCTCTGAACCAGTTCGAAAACTCGCGGTACCTGGAGGAGTGAGGAAGACCAAAAATGCCGAGGAAAAGCTTTTGCCCTGGTGCCTGGAAACTCAGAAGTTATCGAAAATGTTATGTCAGGTACACTTTCTGTTTGTGGTCACTTAGCTCATGTTCTCTTTGACTCTGGTTCAGCTCGTTCTTTGTTACACCACACTTTGCTACCAAGTTGGCATCAACACCCGAACCCTTAAGATATACACTATTTGTGTCTTTTCCTTCTAGTAACTTCGCCCTTAGTACTGATGTGTACAAATCTTGTATTGTATCCTTAAAAGGGAAAACCTTACATGTAGACTTGATTCCCCTCTGTATTAGTACCTTTGATGTGATCTTATGAATGGATTGGTTAGCTGCCAACCATGCCTCTATTGATTGTGAAGCCAAAAAGTTCTTTTCCAGTCACCAAACCAACTCGAGCTTATCTTTGATGGAACTCGAGTCTTTCCCCTTCCATGTGTTATATCCTTCATGACAATCCAACGACTTCAAAAAAAGGGTTGTTGTAGTTATATCTATTATGTGATCAATACTTAACAAGAGGCCCCTACACTTGATGCAATCCCTGTGGTTCGAGATATCTTTGATGTATTTCCTGAAGACCTATCTGGTACCCTCAGTTGACGAGAAATCGAATTTACCGTTGAAACCCAACCAATCTCAAAGACCCCTTATAGCATGTCCATGACAGAATTAAAGGAGCTGAAGACTCAACTCTAGGAACTACTGGACAAGGGTTTCATTCGGCCTAGTACCTCACCCTGGGGAGCTCCAGTACTATTCATAAAGAAAAAGGATGGCACAATGAGGTTATGCATCGATTACCGGGAATTGAACAAAGTCACCATCAAAAATAGGTACCCTCTGCCACGAATCGATGACTTGTTCGATCAACTGCAAGGTGCCCAAGTGTTCTTGAAAATTGACTTGCGTTCTGGCTACCATCAACTAAAGGTCAAAACGGAAAGCGTCGAAAAGACTGCCTTCAGAACCCATTACGGGCACTACGAGTTTCTCGTCATGCCATTTGGTGTCAAAAATGCGCCAGCAGCCTTTATGGACCTCATGAACAGAGTGTTCAAACCCTATCTGGATGAGTTCATCATTGTCTTCATTGACAACATTTTTATATATTCCAAATCACCGAAAGACCATGAGCAGCACTTATAAACAGTTTTACGAACACTACGTGATCACAAACTCTATACCAAGTTAAAGAAATGCGAATTTTGGATCACCAGTGTACACTTTCTCGGTCACGTCATTAACAAAGACGGCATCTTAGTTGACCCCCAAAAAGTTACATAAATCGTGGATTGGCCACGACCCGCTAACGTGTCCGAGATTCGAAGTTTCTTGGGTTAGCCAGCTATTACCAACGTTTCATGCAAGATTTCTCGAAGATAGCATCACCTTTGACCCTGCTAACTCAGAAGAACACACCCTTTGAATGGACGGACAAGCAGGACTGTTTCTTCCAAGAATTGAAAAACATACTTATGACAGCTCCTGTACTAGCACTACCTGCAGAAACCAAAGGGTTCATAATTTATAATAATGCCTCATAAAATGGTTTGGGTTGCGTTCTTATGCAAAATGGGAAGGTCATTGCATATGCCTCACGTCAACTAAAGACCCACAAGAAGAACTACCCGACCCACGATCTGGAATTAGCCGCAGTAATCTTTTCTCTCAAAATTTGGCATCATTATCTCTACGGAGTAACTTGCGAAATTTACACAAATCACAAGAGTCTCAAATATCTGTTTACACAAAAGGAACTGAATATGAGGCAACGACGATGGCTAGAATTTATGAAGGACTACGATGTGGAGATCTATCACCATCCAAGCAAAGCTAACGTGGTAGCAGACGTGTTGAGTCGAAAGATTACCAAAAGTTTGGCATGTATCCTCGTTCCCCGCAAGATCAATGGATTGCTTACCAACATAATCGTGGAACCCGTGTTGATTAACGAAATTAGAGCACACCAATGCAAAGACAAACTTTTGAAGAAAAAGTACGAGGAGTAAAGAAGCACGCCCGTTCCTGACTTTACGATAAGCAATGGGATGCTAAAATTTTGGAATCGAATCTGCGTACCCGACCTTCCAGAACTCAAGAAGAAGATATTGGTAGAAGCTCATAGCTCGAGGTTTGCGATCCACCCTAGCAATACGAAGATGTATCACGATCTGAAGAAACACTTCTGGTGGACAGGAATAAAGAAAGACATAGCAAGCCATGTCTCCAAATGCCTGCATTGTCAATGGGTTAAAGCAGAACATCAGAGACCTGCAGGAATGTTGCAACCATTCCTCATTCCTGAATGGAATTGAGAGTACATTACTATGGACTTCGTGGTTGGCCTACCGCAATCAGTCTCAAGAAATGATGCAATATGGGTTATCGTAGATCGATTGACGAAGTCGGCGCATTTTCTACCAATCAAAATCACGTACTTCCTTACTGAGTCTACCACTCTATACATTAAGGAAATCATTCGGTTGCACGGCACCCCAATTTCAATCGTATCTAATAGAGACCCCCGCTTGGTGTCTCACTTCTGGAACAAATTACAAGAAGCATTGTGAACCACTTTGAAGTTTAGCATGGCTTATCACCCACAAACTGATGGGCAATCTGAAAGAACAATCCAGACTTTGGAAGATATGTTACGTGTGTGTGTGTGTGCTAGACCTTAAAGGTAATTGGGATGATCACCTACCTTTGGTGGAGTTCGCCTATAATAATAGCTACCATACAAGCATTGGAATGGCACCATACGAGGCACTGTATGAAAGGAGATGTCGATCACCTCTGTATTGGACAGAAGTCAGAGACAGGAAATTGTTAGGCCCCGAAATCGTGCAAATTACAAGTGATAAGATTCAGCTCATCCAACAGCAAATTTGCACTGCCAAGAGCTGCCAGAAAAGCTATGCAGATACACGGAGACGAGACTTAGAATTTCAAATAGGCAATCATGTGTTCCTGAAGATCTGACCAACAAGAGGGTTTATCCGATTTGGAAAACAAGGAAAGTTAAACCAACGTCACATCGGACCATTCGAGATACTAGAAAAGATTGGTCTTGTGGCATATCGCCTTGCGCTTCCACCCAAACTGTCCAATGTCCACAATGTGTTTCACGTTTCGATGCTTCGACAGTATCTTCGAGATCCAGAGCATATTGTTGATTATGAGAGCCTAGAAGTTCAAGAAGACATCTCTTATGAAGAACATCCTGTGCAGATTCTCGATCATCATGATCAGGTCCTTCGAAACAAGACTATACCTCTTGTGAAAGTCTTATGGAGAAACCATCGTGTTGAAGAAGCAACATGGGAAACTGAAAGCCAAATGCAAACCAAATACCCACACGTCATTGAAAACCAAGGTATGACAAGTTTGAGGACAAACTTCTATTTAAGATGAGAGAAATGTAACACCCCAATTGTTTAAGTAAGTTAATATAAAGAAATAGTAACAAAAATAATAATAATGAATAATAAAACTAAAAGTAAGAAATAAATAAATAAATAAATGAAAGAAAATAAAACATATATAATTAGAGTAAAATAAAATAAAAAAATGTTATGGTAGTATGTGATAAAGTGTAATTTAATTAGGGATTATATAAAAAAAACAAGATATATAAGAATTAGGTCAAATTAAAATTAAACCAAAGGTTAAGTAAAAAAAAAAAACCACAAAGAAGGCATAGCTTTGGTGAATCACCAGATTAGACCACATAGCTTTGATAAATCATCAATTTAGGGGGTCACGTGGAGGAATAATGAGTTGACACTTGTTAGACAAGTGGCCGAACCTAGCGAGCCACACATTGATGGTTGATGCACCTTCACTGCCTATAAATAGGTGAGTGATTGACTGAGCTTCAACAAAAACAAAGGAAAAGTATATAAATCAATAGCTAAAAGGTAAGCCGAGAGTTGGTCGGAGGAAAGTAAAGGTTAAGGGCGATTATTAAGGTGAGTTATATTATACCTTGAGTTACCATAACATGTTTTCTATATGTCTTGAGTCACCATAATAAATTTTATGAATGTTTTGAGTTACCATAATTTATTTTATATAATTTATATTTTGTAGTTATATTAATGTTTCAATTATGTGGATTATTTTATGAACTTTATTTGCTTAAATTGAAACCCATAGATATGTTTGTTAAATTTTAGAAATTATCTGGCAATGATCTTGTAAACAATTATTTTTTGTAAGTACCATCACAGGAATCCCATGCCTTGGGGAAATTAAATAACCATGGGCCCCTGTTTAGCCATTTTGTGGTCCTCTGTTTGTCATGGATCCATTGACCCCTGTTCTGATTGTTACTGCAGTGACTCCTGTTCTGTTCTATTTTGTTCTATACCGTGGTTATGATTATTTGCTTATATGATTTCCGCATTCTACTTCTGTTAATTAAAATTAGTTATGTATTTCAGTTACCAAAAGCCTAATAATTATCCATGAATTTTTTTTTGGACCCTCATGCTCACTGTATAATATTTCTCACTCTGTCATGTGCTTATAGTTATTATCCCCTTTCAAGTGATGAGATTAAGCGGGATCGGGATTGGAAATGAACTGCAGTTTTTTTTTTTTTTTTTTTTTTTATCTGCAATTATGATCGGACTCTTGTAATAAAATGAAGCCCAGATGACTATTTTCTTTTTACTAAACTTTTTGGCACCCATTTATTTTATTTTAATTTATTTAATTTATCCGTTTGCGCTACTACTACTACTACTACTACTACTACTACTACTACTACTACTACTACAAAAATTTTAGAATTATTTTATTTTTATTATCTTGTTGCGACGCCGAACCCTTGAGTCCCAGGTTTGGGTCGTGACACCGATAATGGGTCGACAGAGGTGGTGGTAATGAAGGAGAACTAAGGTTAGGGTTTTTTAGGTTTTGGGTATAAAGAGAGGGAGAATGAGGAAGGTTAGAGATGAGGGTAATAAAGGAATTGTATAAATTATAAAAATAAAATAAATTTTGAGGGTGAAAGGAGTTAGATTGGTGATACAAGTAGAATCACTCAAAAAAGAATACACGTTTTAGGATAAATTACATTTTGCTCCCTTTATATTTGTTTACTTTTTCACTTTGGCCCTTAAAATTTATTTTTTCTTACTTTGACCCTTCATGTTTCAAGTTTTTCCCACTTTACTCCTAATGTTAATTCCTGTTAAAAATTAGATAGAAAATTATTCATTGGAAATCACGTGGCATAAAAATATTTTATAATATATAACTCACACATCTGACATAAACTTAAACTCTAATATAATAATATATTTTTTATGTTATGTAACAGTTATTGTAACATTTTTTGTCTAATTTTGAACATAAGTTAACTTATTACAACAAAAACACATTTTAGTGACACTACACTAGTGACATATTTTTAGAAAATGTCACAAAAATAATATTTAGTGGCACGTTTTTAAAAAATACCACAAAACAACAAACATAAAAGGCTCTAGTGACATTTCAATAAACAAGTGTCACAACACTACAACAAAAATACACTTTAATGACACTATACTAGTGGCATGTTTTTAAAAAATGTCACAAAAAGAATATTTGGTGGCACGTTTTAGAAAAATGTCACTGAGTCACAAACATACAAGGCTCTAGTAGCATTTCAATAAAGAAGTGCCACATCACTACAAAAAAAAATGTGATTTAATAGCATCAATTTTATGGCATTTTATAAAAGAATGGACAAAAGAAATTATTTTAATGACATTTATCAAAAGATGTCTCAAGAAGTGGAATGTAATTTTCAAAATTACAGGGAGCAATTCGTATTTTAATCAAATCTCAAGGAGTGTATTTATAATTTACCCTATTTATTTTTTATGTCACTTTTTCATTAAGTGTGATTATATATATATATTTTTTAATCACACATTTTAATTAAAATATAATTATATATTTTTTATGTTCCTTTTTAATTAAGTCCCATTATATATTTTTTTAAATCACAAACTCTTCCTTTTCAATTCTTTTTGCCTCCCTTTTTGTTTGATTAGCCTTAATTCAATTTTCTTAGAGAGAAGAAAACGCAAGAAAAGAGGACACAGAGATAACCATCTAGGGTATTTTCCCTTTTTTTTTTTTTTTTGGTCTCTGCCTCTTTCTCCATCCTCTATGGCTCAGACGATGGATTACATATCATCAACGAGAATCGCCTGGACTACCGATTCATGACACCCAAAGGCCAACGGACCACTATCATTGCATCAAAGAGACCATTTTTCACATGAAACATCTTTACAAGCTTACCCCGTTTCTGTCTCGTCGAACCATTGGATCACTACCATCACACCATTTCCATATAGGTAACGAAACTTCCATTTCACTCTCTATTTTCTGAAATGGGTTTCTATGAGTGAAATAGTTTCGAAATGATTTGATTTTAGTTATGAAATGGTGTGATTTCTTTGAAATGGGTTTCCTAGATAGTTTCTGTTTCTATTTTCTGAATCTGAAATGGGTTTATCAAATGGTTTCCATCTTTGATTTCGGATATTAGTCATTAGCACTCTGGCAAATTGTAGTAGACATGAGAACTCTGTTTTTTGGACTTCGGTCCTCATGCTTTGTGATTACTTGTAATCTGAGTGCTCTCATGTCTAATATTCTTCACTTAATTAATGAATGTAAGGCATGATCTTGCTTCTTCACAAAAAGCATTCCTAATGATTTCTGTGAAATAGTTGTGAAATGGGTCTCTTTCTATGAAATGAGTTCTATGGGTTTCTCTTTAATGGGTTTCAGGGGCTTCTAATACATTAAAAGGCAAGAAAAAAGGGAAATCAAGCAAAAATGAGGCTGCTTCTGTTTCTAACTTTAACTATCAACTAAAGTTAATAGGGGTTTCTCTAATTAACTTTAGTTCATAAATTTTATTATCGAGTAATGGTTAATTTTTCCATTGTGATTCTGTGGATGGTTTCTATTCCAATGTGATTCATGGCTCATCATCTTATTAATAAATATGATTCATGTTTCTAATTTTCTTATAATTTTTTTATGATTCATGTTTCTTATGTTTATAAGTTTCTTATGATTTTGTGAGTGAAAAGGTGATTATTTGATTCATGGTGTTGGAAGGAATACTTTTCTTTTGTTCAGGTAAGAAATGTTCTCCCTTAATTTCTTAAGCTTCTTCTTATATATTTCTTCTCTGTAGATTTTATTTATTTTGGGTGTATTATACGGTATTTGGGTGTATTTTTTATTTTTTTTTATCTCTTTAAAATTGTGCTATGTTTTCTCTTATGTTGGTGTAAATAGGTGGTGCTTTTGGTGTTGGAAGGACTATTTTTTATTTAGGTAAGAAACATCTTCTATTCATTTGTGATGCTTATTCTTATTTTTATTGGTTTACACATTTTAAATGTTAAATAACTGTAAATCCTTCATTCGCATTTGTTTCTGTGGTTTTTAATATTACTGTTGGAATTTTTGCTCTATCCCAAATTCCTGTTTATTTATATTAATAATTGTTTTAGTTTAGTTTGGATTTTGTGAGCAGTATGTTAATTGGTGGTGTTTGGTTGGGTAGTGTTGGAACTTATTATTTTTATGAAAAATTTATAGAGAACAAATCTTACTTGAAAGTAATTAATTGATTGTCATTTTTCACAATTATATTTGATTTATATTGTTGAGTTTAGGGGATCCTGATATTGATAATGGGTATGGTTTTGATTGTTGTTAATTGGTGCCTTGGGTTATTATTGGTTTTTTAAGCTATTGTTTGATATAATTTAAAGATTTACAGTTGTTACTTTTATATAATTTGTTGTAATGTGGTGAACCAATTAAGTGAGTAAATCATGTGGCTTACTTATCTAATTGAATTTTCAGTTGTGATCATCTTCACTTTGACACTTTGTACTAGTTTATTTTTTAAATATTATTTATTAATTGTAAATATATAATTACTTAAGTAGTTAAATCTTGATTTACAGGTGGGGGATATAGTTGTTTTAAAAAGTATCATTAGGTTTACAAAAACCGTTGTAATTTGAGTACTTAAAAATACAAACCTATCTAAAGAAGTAAAAGGGGAAGAACTAGGATCTGACTAATATGGAAGGTACATGTTCAAGTGCCAATCAAACTTAATGAAAGCTTGATCCGATCGTATGGACTTGTCAAAACAATTAGACAAGCTATTAGAGCTCATGTTGCTTGGCCTGCTCGATTTGTGGTATATTTCTTTCTTAAATACTAATTTCATTAACAAATTTATATTAACTTAATATAATTTCAATTACCTTTATATGTTTATCTTTTGGATGCAGATTTCGCAAGTTATGGATGCCAGCCGAGAATATTTATACTAGTGGGGTTGAGAATTTGGGAACTGAATTTGTTTTGATAAAGTTTCTCCGGAAGATGGATATCACTATGGCTTTTTAGAATTTATAGTTGTAATAATTTTCTTTTTTTTTTTTTTTTTTTTTGCTTTAACTCTGTTAGTGTGGTAGAATATTTTATAATTTTGATTATGATTTTTATTGCAATATAAATAAATTTATATTTTTAGATAAAAAAAATGATTGTGGTTTGAATTTTTTTTGTTTTGATGTGATGATCCTATGGTGATAATGTTTGTTTATTATTATGAAAATATTACAGGATGAATGGATGTCAAATTAATATATGATGTGGCAATTAATATTCAATTGTTTATAAAATTGATTAAATTTTTACAGGTATTTACACATGCTTAGTTGTGGCTTTTAAAAATGTCAATGAAAAGAACATATAAGTGGCATTTTATAGTAGTGGTAGTAGCTTTATAAAGTGTCACTAGAATAAGCTCCGATGGCACTTGTATCTATTTAATGGCACAAATGAATTAGATTTAGTGGCATTTATGAAGTTGTTAAAAATATCAATTGTGGCATAATAAGCGCCATTAAAAATTCATATAGTGATATTTTTTAGATTGTAAATCTTCTTTAATGGCACTTGATAGCGACAGTACAAATTTCTGCAAAACTTTTGGGGGCCAAATTTTCACACTCAAGCGAGACTTTCCTCGCTCAAGCGGACAGGTCGAATTTTGGGTTTTCCAGAATTCTGTTTAAGCTTCAAACTTGCATTCCAATTGATGTAACTTGCATGTTATGACCCATAATTTACTTGCACATCTTCTAACATGATATAGATACTAAATTTAAAACATTATGAAGCTCAATTCCCATGAATTAATTACATGCATACACAATTCATACCAAACTTATTTCTAATACTTCAAATTCATGCAACCAAAGCTTATACCTCCATGAATTGTGCTTGCATGTGGAATATAACTTCCATTCTCAACTTAAGTGATGCAAAAGATGACCAAAAGCATGAATCTTAATCAAAATTCAACATGGATCATATGTTTTATGCTCAAATACACAAATTCATGGCAATCTTTTACATGTATGTTTATAATGACTTCAAATTCATCAAATTCGACTTAATTCTTGTTCTTGATTAGCATATAACTTTGAATTCACAAAATCACAAACTCAAACTCATGAATTAAGGTTTGGTTACTCACCTAGAAGTTCTAACCCTTCCAAATTTGGCTAATTTCTTGGGTCTAGCTTCTAATTTCCCAAGCTTTGAACTAGAATTCACAATTTGAGCCTTCTTCTCTCTCTAGAACCGGCCCTCTCTCCCTCTAAAATGTGATTTCAGCCAAGTTGTAAGGAATGAGCTCCAAAGTGAACATAAGTGTAACTAAGTCACTTATATATATTTGTCTAATCAATTTGGGTTAAGTCTAATCAATTTAATCTAATTAATTTGGTCCGAATCAATTTTTAATTAAACTTCACCGTAGGCTCTAAAATTCATGCTAAGCACAAAAGTACAGTCAATTTCACTTTATGACGCCTCTATGACCTTCAATTTAAATTCTATAGCAGAAAACCAAACAGATTTTCCTACGGTGAACAGATAGGAATTCAAACACACACACATAATCATAAAAGTAGCACTCAAAATCATATTAAGCACATACTCACAATCATAATTAAGATTAATTAATATAACATGGGACAAGGTTATCACAATCTTCCCCCCTTTAGGAAGTTTGGTCCTCCAAACTTATTTTACCTCCGTCCGGGAACAAATGTGGATAGCATAGTTACATTTCATCATCTTTTTTCCATGTAGCGTCCTTCCCATAGTGTTCTTTCCATTCTATTTTCACCATCGGGATGGACTTGTTTCTCAACTATTTCACTTGCCGGTCAATGATTCGTTCTGGCCATTCTTCGTATCTCATATTTTCATCAAGAGCTATCCGGTGGTAATCAATCACATGAAACGGATCTCGAAGATAACCCCTCAACATTGACACATGGAACACATTGTGCATTTGTTCGAATCCTGGTGACAAGGAAACTCTGTAAGCAACTGGACCAAGTCTTTCCAGAATTTGAAACAACCTAATATAACGAGGCAACAATTTTTCTTTCTTACCGAACCTCAACTAGCCCTTCATCGGAATCACACAAATAAACACATGATCGCCAACCTCATATTCAAGTGGTCTTCTTTGAACATCTGCATAATTCTTTTGTCAGCTCTGAGCCATCTTGAGCCTTTGTTGAATAACTTTAATTTTCTCAGAAGTGTCTTGTACAATTTCGGGCTCAAGTAAAGCCCTATCTCTGACCTCTGTCCAACAAATTGGTGATCTACACTTTCTACCATACAAAGCTTCATATGGTGCCATACCGATGCTGGAGTGGAAGCTATTATTGTATGCAAACTTTGCTAGTGGCAAATAATCCTCCCAACTCCCTTGAAAATCCAAGGCACGCATTCTAAGCATGCCTTCCAAAGTCTGTATGGTCCATTCTGATTGCCCGTCTATTTGTGGATGGAATGTAGTACTGAATCTCAATTCTATTCCCATAGCTCTTTGTAAACTTTTCCACAATCTACATACAAATTTTGGATCTCTATCCGAGATAATGGACACTGGAACCCCATGTAGACGAACAATTTCAGCAACATATATAGTAACCAGTCTATAAGCATCAAATGTAGTTCTAACAGGTAGAAAATGTACAAATTTAGTCAGTCTATTAACTATAACCCAAATAGAATCGATACCTCTAGGAGTTCAAGGTAGGCCAACAACAAAGTCCATGATCACATGTTCCCACTTCCATTCCGGAATAGGGAGAGGTTAAAGTAGACCGCCTGATTTTTGATGTTCAGCTTTAACTTGCTGACATTGAAGGCACTTGGACACGTACTCTGCGATTTCCTTCTTCATTTTGGGCCACCAATAACTTTGCTTCAAGTCCCGATACATTTTGTTATTACCCGGATACATAGCGAACATCAACTTGTGAGCTTCGTCTAAGATCCTCCTTTTCAATTCAGGAATATTCGGGGATACATATTCTGCATTGAAACCTCAATACTTCACCATCAATGCTGAATTCTGATTTCGGTTTCGTTTCAAACTCATCAATCATTGTTTTGAGGGTCTCATCTTCTTTTTGCCTTTGCTTAACTTCATTAATTACTGCTGGTTCGGCGGAAATAGCCACCATCAACCCAGCTTGTTCTTGTAACACAACCTCAATTTCAGCCTTCTCAAAATCTTGCAAGATTTCTTTTGTTTGGTGAGTAAACAAGCTAAGTTCCCCGTTGATTTTTTGCTCAATGCATCGGCAACGGTATTGGCTTTTCTGGGGTGATATTGAATCTGAAGGTCATAATATTTGATTAGTTCAAGCCATCTTCTTTATCGCATATTCAGCTCCTTTTGAGTAAAGAAGTATTTTAGGCTTTTGTGATCAGTGTAAACTTCACATTTCGCCCCATACAGGTAATGCTGCCAAATTTTCAAAGCAAACACCACTGCGGCTAGTTCCAAGTCATGTGTCGGGTAGTTCTTTTCATGCGGTCTCAATTGACGAAAGGCATAGGCAATCACCCTTCCATTCTGCATTAGTACATAGCCCAAACCTTTATAAGAAGCATCACTATATATCACAAAGTTTTCCATACCTGAGAGCAATGTCAAAACTGGTGCAGTGGTTAGTGTTGTCTTCAATTCCTGAAAGGCAGACTCTCTTTCATCAGTCCACTCAAATAGTTGTCCTTTGCGTATGAGTTGGGTAAGTGGTACAGCTATTTTCGAAAAATCCTTTACAAACCATCTGTAATACCTAGCCAGGCCCATGAAACTACGGACTTCTGTTACATTCGTTGGAGTAGGCCAATTCACAATTGCTTCTATCTTCTGTGGGTCTACCGAAATCCCATTTCTGTTAATGACATGCCTTAATAAAATAACTTCATCCAATCGAAATTTGCATTTCTTCAATTTAGCAAATAATTTCTTTTCTTCAAGTGTTTGCAAAACAGTTCTCAAATGTTGTTCATGTTCAAGTCTATTATTTGAATATATCAAGATATCATCAATAAAAACCACTACAAAATCGTCAAGGTAGGTCTTAAAAATTCAGTTCATTGGGTCTATAAATGTTGCAGGAGCATTAGTTACCCCAAATGGCATAACAAGAAATTTATAATGGCCATACCTTGTCCGAAATGCAGTTTTCTCAACATCATCTGCTTTTACCCTCAACTGGTGGTACCCGAATCACAAATCAATTTTGAAAAACACTTGTGATCCCAGCAACTGGTCAAACAAGTCATCAATATGAGGTAAGGGATATTTATTCTTTATTGTCACTTTGTTCAGTTCTCGATAGTCAATACACAGGCATAAGGTTCCATTTTTCTTTTTCACAAATAACACCGGTGCACCCCACGGCGAAGTACTCGGTCGAATAAACCCTTTGTCAAGTAGGTCTTGCAATTGTTCTTTTAGTTCTTTCATTTTAGCAGTAGCCATTCTGTAAGGAGTTTTTGAAATAGGCTGAGTGCCTGGCACAACATCAATAATAAACTCTATTTCCCTGTCAACCAATTCCCCTGGTAATTCATCTGGGAGCACATCTGGAAATTCTCTAACAACTGGAATACTATTCAATTCAACATTCACAAGTTGTTCAGACAATACACAACACAAATAGCCTTGACACCCTTTCCTGATCAATTTACATACTTTCATTGCAGATATCAAATAAGGTGGAGGCACTACCCCATTACCCAAACACAATTTCTTCCTATCCTAGTGGTCTAAATACAACTTGTTTCGTTATACAATCAATGATGGCATAGTATTTAGATAACTAGTCCATGCCCATAATTACATCAAAATGTCTAAAGTCTAGGGGTAACAGATCCACATGCAAGGTAGCATTCCTAACACGCATATCAAAAAATCGACACACAGATGTACATAACACAGATTTTCCGGATGGAGCTGATAGACATAACAAATATGGCAATGACTTTAGAGGTCTACTCAATCTAGATGCAAATGCATATGTTATAAAGGAGTGCATTGATCCCGAATCAATTAACACAAAAGCATTATGATTGCATATAGAAATAGTACCTGAGACAATGGCTTCTGTGTTCTGCGTATCACCCGGAACAAGCGCAAAGAATCTCTCTTGCCTCACGGTGTCTCCGGTGGTAGTAGGCCTTATAGTGTTTCCCGGTTTTGGGATCGATGCAGTTGAGCTAGCAGCTATCTTCCTACTATTTTGATTACAATCCCTGGCCATGTGCCTTGTCTTACCACACTTAAAACAGGCCTCTGATATACGGTAACAAACCCCATGATGCCTTTTTCCACACTGGTTGCACATTGGGGATGTGTCTCTGGAGGAATTCGAGGTACTTGAGGAGCCCGTATTTTGTTTCTTTAAAAATCTCTTCTTTGAAAAGAAGCCTTGTCTTTTACTACTTTTCCAGTCAGTTGATGATTTGGTCTATCTGGCTATATTAGCTTCTAACACTTCGATATAGGTTTCCAGCTTGAGTACATTCACTTTCTCTAAGATATCATCCCGAAGGCCTCCCTCAAAATGTCTTGCTTTCTTATAGTCGGTATCGACCATGTGTGGTGCAAATCTGGCCAATTCAGTAAACTTGGCCTCATACTCAGCTACAATCATGCTATCTTGCTTAAGTCCCATGAACTCTGACATTTTCCAGTCACGGACACATTGTGGAAAGTATTTGTTGTAGAAAATCTCCAAAAATAGTGCCCAACCAATATTTTTATTACTTTCACGCATTAACATCCACCATCTTCTTGCCTCATCTTCAAGAGTAAAGGTGGCTAGCAACACTTTCTGGGTTTCTAGACAAGGAAATACCTCAAACAGTTTCTCTATGCCAAGGACCCATGCTTCAACTTTTAATGGATCTAATCCGCCATGAAACTGTGGCGCTTTCATTTTCTTAAACTCTTTGGTGAGAGTTATTGTCCGTCATCATTTTGCAAATCTGGTACAGGTGGTGCCGGAGGTGGAAGTGGAAGGTGTGGATGTTGCCATTATTGCTGCCATTGTTGCTGCTGTCTCAATGTTTCGGCCATATCTTATATTAGCCTTTCCATTCTGTCCATTCTAGCAGTAGAGGACTCCTCTAACTCATGACCTCTTGTTCTCACCATTATCTGATTAAACTTACATTATTCTTTATACATAAATATTTACAGCATATACGGAAAAGCATACATATTCAAATAATTCATAATGCAAGTATCACAAAACATATAGCACATAGTCATTCATTTCAAAACATCTAAACATATGTTCGATGTCTTCGAGTTCATACTTATCACATGAATGCATCCTAGATCTTATCTAAATGATTATTGCTCATTTGTACAAGTGTGTGAGTTATTACTCGTACTCTGATACCACTCTGTCATGACCCGAACCTGGCCCCTATAGATTAAGGTCATAACCGGCTAGTAATTAAGGGATTACCTACGGCCTCAAACCTGATTAAACATGTTTTCAATAGAATAAGGGGGCCAAAACAGAAGCAGAATTAAAACTTTTGTCCAATGAGCTGTGCTTACATAGTAAAGTAAAACATTTCATAATAACTCACATGTGTAAACAGAATTAACATCTTATATGTCCAGGACTTTCAAAAATACAGTCAGCCAAACAAAAGCTTATATACGTGGTGATCCAACATATTCACCAAGGTAACAAAAAGGAAACAAAAACAAAAGAAACAAAACAAAGTCTCATGCGTGAGACGTTTGGGCTAACTCCATAAAATTTGACTCCTCTCATGACTTTCACTGAGGCTAGGTTTGGACATCTCTTTGCTCACCTACACACATATAAATGAGAATGAGCTATAGCCCAATGAATAATATCGAAATAAAGGAGTACATGAATGAAATTATACCAGTCACATTAGATGGCCATAGGCCCATTCATGTTTCTATTTAATACATCAAACGGCCTCAGGCCCAAACATATTAAATGGCCTCAAGCCCAATCCGTTCTTATCAAACGGCCTCGGGCCTAATTTGTTTGTGTCAAACGGCCTTTGGCCCATTCATTCATGTCAAACGGCCTTTGGCACAATCATTCTTGTCAAACGGCCTTTGGCACAATCATTCTTGTCAAACGGCCTTTGGCCTAATCATTCTTATCAAATGGCCTTTGGCCCAATCATTCATTTCCATATTCATATTCATGTGTGTGTTATACTCATGATCATAATCAATTAGTCTTATGCAAAAGACTGTCATTCAGACTATTCATCCATAATTCAAAATACAGTTCCATGAGGCTCATACAGAAGTTACGCTGTGGAAAATAACATACTTGAACATATCTTTATTAAGATATTACTCACAGCAATCTACCGGATAATTTGCCCTTGCGCTTGACCCTACATGTATCATAAACATAATGGGTCACAAACGATTCAATCCGTTCTTAATTTATATATTCCTATTAGGCCTCTTTCTTATCTTCTTAATCCATTTATAATGCTCAATGCATGTCTAAGAGTGCCTAGAAATGAAAGAGAATAGAAAACAGATCATAGAACACCCTTTTCAAAATTTCTTAAACAGGGTTCTCTGCTCAAGCGCAGCTTTGGTCGCTCGAGCAAACCCCTTTGGTCTGCAAAGTACTGGTTGCACATATTTTACGCTCGAGCGATATTTCTGACACTCAAGCGAGAGGTCTTTCAAAACAGGGTTCGCTCAAGCGTAAACTTTGTCGTTCGAGCGACAGTACAAATTTCTGCAAAACTTCTGGGAACCAAATTTTCACGCTCGAGCAAGACTTTCCTCGCTCGAGCGAACAGGTTGAATTCTGGGTTTTCCTGAATTATGTTTAAACTTCAAACTTGCATTCCAATTGATGTAACTTGCATGTTATAACCCATAATTTACTTGCACATCTTCTAATATGATATAGATACTAAATTTACAACATTATGAAGCTCAATTCCCATGAATTAATTACATGCATACACAATTCATACCAAACTTATTTCTAATACTTCAAATTCATGCAACCAAAGCATATACCTCCATGAATTGTGCTTGCATGTGGAATATAACTTTCATTCTCAACTTAAGTGATGCAAAAGATAATCAAAAGCATGAATCTTAATCAAAATTCAACATAGATCATATGTTTCATGCTCAAATACACAAATTCATGACAATCTTTTACATGCATGTTTATAATGACTTCAAATTCATCAAATTCAACTCAATTCTTGTTCTTGATTACCATATAACTTTGAATTCACAAAATCACAAACTCAAACTCATGAATTAAGGGTTGGTTACTCACCTAGAAGTTCTAACCCTTCCAAATTTGGCTAATTTCTTGGATCTAGCTTCCAATTTCCCAAGCTTTGAACTAGAATTCATAATTTGAGCCTTCTTTTCTCTGTAAAACCGGCCCGCTTTCCCTCTAAAATGTGATTTCAGCCAAGTTGTAAGGAATGAGCTCCAAAGTGAACATAAGTGTAACTAAGTCACTTATATATATTTGTCTAATCAATTTGGGTTAAGGCTAATCAATTTTTAATTAAACTTCACCATAGGCTCTAAAAATCATGCTAAGCACAAAAATACAGTCAATTTCACTTTCTGACGCCTCTACGGCCTTCAATTTAAATTCTATAGCAGAAAACCAAACAGATTTTCCTACGGTGAACAGATAGGAATTCAAACACACACACATAATCATATAAGTATCACTCAAAATCATATTAAGCACATAACTACAATCATAATTAAGATTAATTAACATAACATGGGACAGGGTTATCACAGTTGGGGTGTCACAATTAAGCTTAAACACCTTGAATTCATACTCTAGGTATGGGTTTCTTTTCTAATTCTTGCACATAAAACCTATGGAAGATGAATTCATGAGTTATGTAGGAGTTGCATTTACCACAATTGTAACAATCCCGACCTGTGATTAGCCTATAATCCTTAATTAAGAATGCTTAACAATGAATTAAGATGAAATTACGAATTAATTGTGCATTCTATGTTTTATTTGAGTTTATATCTGTTCATGGTAAGAATATATGTCCGTATTTCTATTTCGGTATGCAAATTGAATGCCTTATTGGCATCCTATCACGAAATTAACTTGGTTTATGTGTTATTTGGAATTTTTAGAACATTATGGTAGGTTTAATCAAAATTTGATTTGGAACCAAATAATTGGAATTAATAATTACAATTTCATTAGTTTAGGCCAAGCTTGATTAGCCAACACTAAACCAAGCCTATATAAGGCTTAAATGGCTTCTAGATTACATTACACCCTCATTTCATCATCTTTGAGACACCAAACGTAGAGAGAGAGAGAGAGAGAGAGAGAGAGAGAGAGAGAGAGAGAACTTGGGAGATTGAGATCAAAGCTTAGAAAAGAGGAAATAGAAAGGGATTGGTAGAAGACTTGGAGAATTAAGCTTAAACACCTTGAATTCATACTCTAGGTATGAGTTGCTCTTCTAATTCTTGTACATAAAACCTATGGAAGATGAATTCATGAGTTGTGTAGGAGTATTTATATGAGATTGAAGAAAACATGTTAGGATCACCTTAATTATGTAAGAATCAAACACATTGTATACATGCATGTGTATTTCATACGATTTTAAGGATTTTTTCCAAGAAACTTCCTCATTCATGTAATAATTCTAGCTTGGTTTTGAGAATTTATCACATTTCATGACATTTTATCTCAATTGATCATGTTTTGGAAGGTTGGAGTTCATACCATTGCATGCATGTTATGTTTTCAAAGTTTCAAGAGTTGTTTTGAATAATTCACTTGCTTTTGGGCCTTGATTTTGTGAAATGGCTTTCAATTCATGATGGTATACACGTTTAGACATGTTTTCAAGTTTTGGGCCCAAATGATGTGTTTTGAAGCTTTGAATTTGAGTTTTGCATCTTGAACAGCAATCTGGAAATTTCAAAATTCTACATCATCGTTCAAACGACCAAAGCTATACTCGAGCGACCACCCTTTGTTTTGTACCTTGGCTTGAGCGACACAAAGTTTGCTTGAGGGTAAAATTCGAGCTCCCAGTACTTTTACAGACGTAGGCATTAGCTTGAGCAACAGAACCAGCGCTCGAGTGGCCACTCTTTGTTTTCCATCATGGTTCGAGGGACCAAGCTCTTCGCTTAAGCATAAAATGAGAGCTCTTAGAAGTTTTGCAAACCAAGGGGTTTGCTCAAGCAACCAAAGTTGCGCTCGAACGAACTACCCTGTTTTCATAATTTTGGCTAAGTGCTTCAACTTACATTTTGGCATCCTCATTGCATCTTAGGCATTCCTAAGCCTTAATTAAGACATAATAATGAGGATAAGGATTAGAAACACACCAAGATAGAAAAGAAATACGTTACATATTTTTCTGAGCATGTGTTTCAATGTGTATCCATTATGTGTTTGTGTAGGTCACGCGGCGTAGACTGTCTGATCTGTTTGCTCCATCTGTTTTGCTACTGGAGCTATCTGTGAGTAATAACTCTGTAAAATTATGTTAAACTTTAAGTATCTTCTGACTGATATGATATTATCTGTTTTCTGAAATGCTATTTTGTGATTAAATGAATGATTGTCCAACTTTCTGAATGTATTCGTGGCATCCTTAGTATCATGTGATATCTTATGTCCCTTTACGGGTCATTAGGTCCTTTTATGGGTCATCGTCATGTGAATATTTATGAACGTCTCTGTGCACATGAGTCATCGGTACCGCGTCCCATATAATTATGGGTCATTAGATTGGTTAGCGTTAATGAATGTACCATGTATGATCATATGTGAACTCTGATTATGACTATGAATATGAGTTTGTTACTGATCTGAATTTTGATTTATAAATCTGTTTTGGACATCATTCATAAAATCTTTACTCTATTATTATTTACTGGGCTCCGCTCATTGTATTATTTATCTATGTAGGTGAGCAAGTGCGTGACCAGGCCTAAGCTGCTGCCTGGCATCTGTTTTGTCGGCCAACCTTTGTGCCTCTTGAGGAGGTTCTTGAAGTGTCTTGTGGTCGTGATTGTGGATCAAGCTTAAGTCTTTTGATTTTCTTTTGTTTAAGTTTGATCAAGACTTTTTGTTTATCTATATATTAGGCTAGGTCTCTTTTTGTTATATCTGTACATAAAATGACGTCATATTTATGTAAATTAAGTTTCAAATTTTCTGTCTCATATATGTCTGTACAACTCTATGGACATTATATGTTTGTATAATTATTTCTGCAAGCCCCTTATTCTGTCAATCTATTCAGAGGCCTTCGGTAATCCCAAGAGTACTGGCCAATTATGATGCTAAACCTATAGAGGCGAGTTTGGATCGTGACAACAATGCACACTAAGTCAATGTTTATACGCACACAATAACAAATAACTACCAACAATACACTGTTTTTATAATACCAAAATAACATGACAACATCAACAATACATTACTCACAAATCACAATTCATGTTAATATTCACATTAAAAAATAGTCATGCTAGCACAAACAATGTGAATGTTCATAGTGTATGATTCTATGAGGGGATGTTATTTACCAACATATATTTGTAATATGAAATTTCACATCAACATTTAGTGAGAGATTTCATAAGGTAGACGATTTATGGTTTTAGAAATGTGAGATTTTTTTCATGGAATCAGGGAGAGATTTTCTCCCTAGAATGAATGAGAGATTTTCTCCATGAAATAAGAGAAAATTTTCTTCTTGAAATGAGAAGATTCCCCTCGAAATGAGGATAGATTTTCTCCATGGAATAAGGGGAAGATTTTCTCCATGTAATGAGGAACTGTTGTCATTTTTTATTGTGTATTGGTTTCAAAATGGAAACATGCACAAAAATTAAAAGGGTGATTTGGTCATATTACTCTAAACATGACCTAATAGAATATTAAAAAAGAAGATGGTTTAAATGAAATATAACAATCAAGAATAGGTCTTTTTAAAAAATAGCCCAATCCTTTTTTGAAAAAATTACAAAAAATAAAAATAAAAATAAAAATATGCTTTAACCCTTATAATAAAATAAATCATGATTTTTTAATTTTTTCAATTTAAATCTTAATCTTTTAATTTGTTTTCAATCTAAATTATTTGCCTATTTTCGTTAAGTAAAATTGATCAAAAAATTATATTTTAGTCATTAAATTCAACAAAAATGAGTGTTTTAGACATTTTTTGTGCACTTACATTTAATTAATGAATAAAAAAAATTTCAATGAAAATAAATAAATAATTTACATTAAAAACAAATTGACAAAATTAAAAGAATCAAACTTTAGATTTTTTTTATATAATTTCTCCTAAGTTTTTAATAAAATTTGTTACCCTAGATAGGCAACCCAAAATGGGGTGAATTGATGTCTAAATAAATTGCTAAATTAAAATATTAACCCAATATATAAAATAAATAAAAATGCTCAACAATATAAAATATAGTAATAAAACAAAATGAGCAAATGGAAGATAAAGCAAATTCAACGATTTATAGTGATTCGACTTAACCCAAACCTACATCCACTCCTCAAATATCCTTGTCTAGAATTTCTCCACTATTCTTCAAATAGTAATATATCACTAGTTTCACAAGCGCTAGTGAATCTTCACAACAAATGATCAAACCCGATCACTCCAACCAACAAGTTTTGAATCCGGTGCCTAGTTACACCTAACCCAATTAGTTTTATCCCGAAGAATCACTCACAAAACTCTCTCTTTTACAATAATAATAAGAAAATAGAAAACCCTTTTACAATTTTACTCAAACTCTCAACAAATTTTCTTTCAAAATGAATAATAAATCACTAAAAACACACAACATAATATCTGAGAATACTTCAATATTACAAAATTTTCTCTTCTTCACTTCTTATTTTTCTCTAAGAAAAATATTTCTTTTATAACCAAAAAGGAAAATACTTCGTAGCTCGAATAGTGGCTCGAAAGCCCAAAACGACGTCGTTTTGGGCTTCTTTTTTTTTTTTTTTTTTCTTTCTTTTCTTCCATTTTCGAGTTGAAACGCAAAAGAGGGAGAGGGAGAGAAAGAGAGAAGAAGAGGGGAAGAGAGAAAAGAGAGAGAGAAGAGAGAGAGGAGGAGCACCACCGCCGTCGCGTTGCCGCCGCCGAGAATCGTCGCTGCTCGTCGCCGGCCGTCGCTGCTCGTCGCCTCGTCGCCCGCCGTCGCTGCTCGTCGGCTCTGCCTCGCCTCCGCCCCCCCCGCCTCCAGCCCCATTTGTTGGGCCCCCTCCAGTCCCTCCTCCTCCTCCTCCCCCTCCAGTCCTTCCTCCTCCTCCTCCTCCTCCTCCTCCTCCTCCTCCTCCTTCTTCCTTCTTCTGATCTGCAAACCCACTCTCGAGCCACTCTCAAGCCACAACATTCGAGCTACCAATCAAAACCCAACCAAAAATTATGTCCGTTGAGGAGAGGAGGCAGTTCTCGTTTGACTTTTGCAACTCAGATCACGTGCAGACAGACACGCAGCTACAGTTTTTTCTTTTTCAAATTTGCAGTCAAAAGTTTCAAATTATAGCCAAAGATCACTTTTGATGAATAGTAAAGTACTACTTGCACAATACTTTGATTTGTAAATAGTAAATAGTAATTTTTCTATTAAAATATTATATAATATACAGTAAAATCTATTTAAATAATATTTACATTTGAATACATCATATATATATATAAGTATGTAGCAAAGCAAATAATATTTTGTATCAAATGATATAAAATATATATCATGTTAAGTCATAATATATCTAATATATTTTAGATATCATCAAAATCAAATAATATGATTAACAAAATTAAAACAAAAGCTAGTGCCACATTCATTTGGCAACATAGATTTGTAGTAAAAAAAATTAAAAATTATTATAAATTGTGTTATTGTTAACCTTATTTTTTATACATTTTTTAATAAAAAAAATTAATTAATTAATTAAAATAATGGATAAATTACAAATACACCCCCTGAGATTTGCTTAAAGTATAAATTGCCCCTGTAGTTTGAAAAATTACAAATATCCCTTTGCTAAAAAAATTTATTTAACTGAATTAACTAAAAAAAAGAAATTCATAATTACTCTCCTATACAATAATAAAATTATCTAAATCATTAATTTAAATATATTTATAACATCATTGAAAACTGTTAATTGACTTGATGATTTATTAATAAAAGGGACGAGTTGCTATGAAATTAAAAATCTCAGAGGGTGGAATATAATTTCCAAAACTACAAGAAACAATTTATATTTTAATCAAATCTCAAGAGGTGTATTTATAATTTATCCTAAAATAATCAATTTCCATAAGCCTACACGTTAAAGTTTTAATTTAAATTTTAATGGTATGAATTTCTGCAAGTCGAACTTGGCGTTTGTGCCCAAAATTACGAGAAGTTATTCAATGTTTCATTACATTTACTATCTTTTAGAAGTTTAACATAAAAATGGTGGATCCCATTATTCAAACTAGTAACTACTCATCTAGAACACTACCTAGACTTACTCAAGGAACATTGAATAATTTCACCAAAATTATGAACGACTTGTTTGATAAATTAAGTTGGATGAGATTATGAGTATTGTGACATTGAGTGGATATATTATTAGTGTGGTGGTAACTAGGTTAGAGATATAAGATAAAATGTGTTTATTTATGCACTAACGTGATGATATTAGTTAGTTAAATATACAAAATTATCTAAAAACTCTTCTTACATATAGGTCTCTTTTGGGGAACACATAAATAAGTTACTTATTGACTTATTAGTTTATTTCAGTCACATCATTTCTCTAATACACGTCTTTTCGTAATAAACAAAAAAAAAAACTTTATTACCGAAAAAAAACATGCCGAGTGGAAGACAAAGTGATATCTATCTATCTATCTATCTATCTATCTATATCTATCTATCTATCTATCTATCTATCTATACTATATATATAACCAAATGTAGTTGTTAAGTCAAAAGGCTCTCAAAACGTGAATCCTAAATTCTCTTAATTTTGAAGAAAAAAAAATATTATGTGGCACTTTCTTTCACCTCCCTTCCCACTCTCAAGCCTTCTCACTCTCTCTCCCTATATAAAATATAAAATACTAAAATATTCATCCATATCCATCAACAACAATAATATTTATCTCAAAATAATAAAATATTCATTCATATCCATCACCCACAATAATATTATCTCACTCTCAATCTCAATTTAAAAAAAAAAAGAGAAAAACCCACAACTCCTACAACTTCCACACACACATTTCTCTATTCAGTTTATTCCAATCAAATTCAATCATTCTCTCATCCACCCATCTTTTATTTCTCAGAATAACTCATCTTCTCCATTGTTACATTTTGCAAGTTCCTAAATTCTCTTAATTTTGAAGAAAAAAATATTATGTGGGCACTTTCTTTCACCTCCCTTCCACTCTTCAAGCCTTCTTACTCTCTCTCCCTATATAAAATATAAAATACTAAAATATTCATCCATATCCATCATCAACAATAATATTTATCTCAAAATAATAAAAATACATCCATATCCATCCCCCACAATAATATCTATCTCACTCTCAATCTCAATTTAAAAAAAAAAAGAAGAAGAAACCCACAACTACTACAACTTCCACACACACATTTCTCTATTCAGTTTATTCCAATCAAATTCAATCATTCTCTCATCTACCCATCTTTTATAATCTCAGAATAACTCATCTTCTCCATTGTTACATTTTGCAATTTGATGATCTGAAAAATCATTACAAGGTCATGTAATATTATTTCTTATTTTATATGTATTTTTTTTTGTGTTTGTTTCTTTGTGTGTATATATTCCTTTTCTCAATATTTTTCAATTTCATTTACACATCTTTTCATCTTCTCCATTTTTATGCTCCCTATTATTATTTCTTACTTTATATGCATTTTTTCGGTTTTTTTGTGTTATATATATATATTTTGCCAATATTTTTCAGTTTCATCTATACACCTTTTCATCTTCTCTATTCATTTATTCCAATCAAATTCAATCATTCTCTCATCTACCTATCTATTTCTCAGAATAACTCATCTTCTCCATTTTACATTTTTCAAGTTTGATGATCTGGAAAATCATTACAAGGTCAGTGTAATATTATTTCTTTCTTTATATGTATTTTTTTAGTGTTTGTTACTTTGTATGCATATATTTTTTTCTAATATTTTCAGTTCACATCTACACATCTTTTCATTTCTCCATTTTTATGCTCCTAATATTATTTCCTACTTTATATGTATTTTCCAATGTATTACTTTGTGTGTGTATATTTTTTTTTTCTAATTTTTTCAATTCATTTACACATTTTCTTCATTATTACATTTTGCATGATTTGGGCTTGCTTTTTCTTTTTCTTTTTTTTTAATTTGTGATTTGCGTTTGTTCTTTAATTTAATCAGATTTGAAACTCATCAAATCTTGAATTTAATGTTTTTATTTTTATTTTATCTCATATCTATCACACCATCACACCCATTAATGGTTTCAGGTAAACTCTCAAAATTAAGAAGATCAGCTATGCATAGAGTTAATCTCACATTTTCTCCTTCAAGCTCTCTCAAATGAGAGTTCTTCGAATCATCTGCAACCAATATACACCCAATTAAATACACACACACAAAACAGCTTCAAAACCTGAAAACACAATTTCTCAATTTTAAAATTTTTAAAAATAAAAAATACATTTGGCTTAAAGTGATAGGTACATCTAACAATATTTAATTTTAAAATTTTAAAATCTTTAAATTCTATCTAAACATATCTAATTTAATATTTTGAATTTTTTTTTTACAATATTAAAACAAATGGTTCAAATCTATTCGTGTATTCTCTAAATTTTGAATTAACACACATGGCATAATCTTACTGGATTTAACATTTAAATTTTAAAATTAACTGAAATGTCTAATTATATTATTCGAGGAATTCCAATACTTTATTATAAATTTTTCAATTTTTTTTAATTTTTTAAAAATTTTAATGCTAAGTGTTGATTTTTTTATTGGCTATCCATGATTTTATTCATAATTCTTTTTGTAGGCTATAATGATAACAATTGACCCTAATTGGCCACCATGCCTTCCTTAGGCTTAGTCCCAAGGAGGTCATGGTTCCCCTTAGGGATTGAATTAAAGGAGTGCAAGCATTTAGGTGCTTTGCCAAAGGTGGGGAGATTTTCTCCTAGTTGTTAATCTAACAACTAACAACTAACATTTGCCGATAAATAAATAAATAAATAAATAAAAAATAATGATAACAATTGACTACTAGTAATTTAAAATTTTCTATCAATGTATTCTTTTTTTTTTGAAAAAATATCATCAAGCATGCAATTTAAAAATTAAATATATTTTATTCTATTACAACTTTATTTAAAAAGTAAATTTATTTTGCTACTATTCAAGAAAATATATATGCCTTTATTTTGATATAACAAACAAAATTAAATTATCTTTTACTCATACGTAATCTCTCATAAATATTTTATCTTTTTAAATTTTGATTATCAACAACTGAATTCCCACATTTCTCTCTTTTTTTTTTTTTGTAGGATGTTTATTTTACTTTTATCTTTACTTTTCAAATTAGATTTGATATCTATCTTTTTACCTATGTATATCTATACTATTTATATAAGCAAATATAGTGTGTTCTCTAAATTTTCAAAGTCTCAATACTCAATTCTTAAGCAGAGTTAAGATTCTATTTCCTACATGTTGCTCTCTCAGAGTTATGTTTTTAATTTTTCATCCTTATTTTTTTCCAATAAAAAATATTTTTTTCTCTTACTATGGTTTTATTTTAAATTTTTAACTTTTAAAATCTTTTTATTATCTAAGACTCCCTATCTCTTTTTCTTGATTTCTTATTTCTTCCTTTTTAATTTTTTTTTATCCCCAATCCTATCATTATCTCCAACTTTATTCTTATTATATTTTTCGATCCTTTTTTTAAATTTATTTTCATCTCTAATCTAATAAATATCTTCAAATTCATTTCTATCTTATTTTTCAAATGCTTCACACTTTAGCTTATATTTTAACATACCATCGAGTTTTTTAGTGTTTGCATATTGGGTATAAAGTTTTGTTCAAACTCCGCGTTAAGATTCGAGTTACATTCAACCATCAATAACGTTATAATTGGTTAGGTAGTTGTAGAATTTTAGGTTTTGATGAATTTTATTCTCTCCGTATACTATGTCTATATGTTAGTTGGGCGTTTTTTTTATTTTTTTATTTTTTCTTTAAAGGGCCTTTGAACATTTTTACATATTTGTAATAGTATTCATTTTTACATTTTATATTATTTGTAATAGTACCCATTTTTTGCATTATTCGTTTTTTAAAGCTAGAATAATGTCCGATAGAAATATAGTTCATGCTGCTAAATGACCTACTTGGACTAAGAAAATTTTACAATCAATGTTTCAAATGACAAATTTATGAAAAAAATGAATGTATGAACTTAGGTATTAGATATTTATCAATTCAAAATATTTGTTAGTTATAACTCCCTATTATATTTTAAATTTATAAGAATTTTTTATTTTATAATACAAAAATAAGTATAATAAATTATTTAAATTATACATTCTCTTGCATAGCACAGTTTGCCGCTAGTTTTAACTATTAACATGTGTGAAAGGATTAGTAATTCCAACCCTTCCATGGAAATGTTAATCCTACCATGAGAGGGGATTTATACTCTCATGGATTGCGGATTAAGGGATCCTAAATCACAGTAGGCTCTTGTGATGCCCCTTTGAGGGTTTTTTTTCAAATATTTTTGACAATCCGAACCGTTCATATGGTAGGATTTGTGAAATAGATCATCCATACAAAAAAATCAAATTGATTAGACATTTATAACTATGTAACAAGTACACATTTGTTTTTTAAAAATAAACGTTTAACTTGATCTTTATAATTTTTTTAAATAATAAGTATTTGATCATGGGATTACAAATTTTTAATTAACCTAATTTTTTGTATGAATAATATACTCGATAAACCCTACAATGTGAATAGTTTAAATTAACAAAAAAAACTCAGGAAAAATCTCCACCAAGACATCATAGTTTAAATTAACAAAAAAAACTTAGGAAAAATCTCCACCAAGACATCATAGGAGGCTGCTGTGACTAGGGTCACAACAACATCCCCAAGTCATGGGATTGCTAAGGGAATGGGATTAGTGATGTGCCTTATAGGCATGCCTCGTTTGGGAAGTCCAAACTTGGTCTTTTTGGCTATTTTAACTACAAAAAATAAAAATAAGTTTTTTAGTCTAATAAAATAAAAATATCACATTCAATCCATAATTATTATATCATTTCTCTTACAAAAAAAGTCAAAAAAGCCAAAAGTCCTTCCCAAACCAGATTTTTTAACCTCAGGTTAAAATAGCCAAAAAAGTCAAAAAAACCAAAAAGCCAACTCACTTCCCAAATGAAGGCATAGTATCATTTATGAGCCCATGAAGACATATCCTGAATTTATTTTAATGATCTAAAATGTTTATAGTATAGGATTCGTTAAATAAATCATTCATACAAAAAAAAATTAAGTTAATTAGTTATATATAATCCACAATAAGAACACATTTATATTTGAAAAAATAAGTGATTAGTATGATTTTAATAATTTTTAGTGTTATTATATGTCTTAATATAGGTTATGCTTGTCCAATTAATTTTTTTTTTATATAAATAATAGGAAAATTTACCCATAAATCCTATTTTTTGAAAAGTTGAAATATTTAGTCCTAAAAGTTTTCTTATGCACCATTTAGTCCCATTTATACATCATCATCAAAACAACATCAAACATCACAACATCATTACCAAAACAACATCAAATATCATCATCAAAACAACATCAAACATCAAAACTAATAAATAATCAAGCCGAAAATAACTAAAATTTGCAGAAAAAACAACAACAACAAAAGCCAAAAAAAAAAGGGTTCCAGACAAGAAGATAATCAAACAAAATTTTTAGCATAACAACAAGAACATCAAAACAAAGAAGGAATCAAAAACCCATTACCAAAACTCACCGATTAGGCGAAGTATACGCAAAATCGATCCTCTTATCGCCATTCTAGAACAAAAATCCTCCCATCAGCAACACCAGTATAGGGTCCACGGCCCTGCGGATCGAATGCCATGCTTTCCGGACCTTGAATCTGACTCAGAAACTTAATTTCTGATTTCTGCAATAGATTCTCGGAGTCTTTACCGCAGGAACATCGGACCGATCGGGCATTTCGACCTTGTAGGTTTCGAAGTCAGGGAAGTCGGAGATTGCGCTATGTTGAAGGGGTCGATTCCGCAGTAGAGAGCGAGGAGGAGGAAGAGTCCGGCGATTGGAGAAGACGATGGTAGTCGCCGGAAACAAAGAGATCGGAGAGGATTTTGACGACGGCACGGCTTTGTCCGACAGTGAACTGACGTGGGAACATCACTGTGTTGAAGAACATCACAGATCCGACATTCAAGAACATCAATGTGTTGAAGAACATCACAGATCCGAGATTCGATCCGATTTGAGGGAAGAACATCACTATGTTGATGATGTTTTGTTAATGTTGATCTGTTTTGATATTGTTTTGATGATGTTTGATGTTCGAAAATTACCCAAAATTTTTTTTTCTTTTTCAGATTGTTTTTTTGCTTTGAAGGTCTGGAATGCCTACACATTGACCATTTTTTTTAGTGATGTATAATGTATATGTTGATGTTTGATGTATATTTTTTTAGTTTGATGTTGTGATGTTGTTGTTGATAATGTGGTGATGTTTGATATTATTTTAATGATGATGTTTGTGAATTTGATTTGTTTTTGATGATGATGTTTGTGTTTGATGTTGTTTTGATGATGATGTTTGATGTTGTTTTGGTAATGATGTTGTGATGTTTGATATTGTTTTGATGATGTGTGTTTGAGGTTGTTTTGATGATGATGTTTGATGTTGTTTTGATAATGATGTTGTGATGTTTGATGTTAATAGGACCTTTCAGTCTATAAGAAAACTTTTAGAACTAAATAGTGTATAAGTTATTAATTGGGATTTATTGGTGCATCACCCTAAATAAATGTACAGCGTAGAAGGCCTCCCTAGATAAAGCCAGAGACAATTTTCTCATTAATAAAACCCTAGGTAAAGGAAGGGAAGCTTTAAAGTTGAAAACTGAATGATATCAACCAAGCACTGCCCTGATTCTGGCAATATGAAGTACATCTACATTTTTGTACAAAGGTGACCAATACTTTCCTCACACAGCTCTTAATATGCCACAAAAACTAAAAAACTAAACAGAGAAAAACGAATACAACAAACAAGCACCATTCTTATCATGTAAAGTCATACCCCGTGTCAAACTCATGTTTCTCATTTCTCCATCCATCACAGTAGGCACAGAACTCAAATTTTTTATGTAACAACATTGCAAAACATCCAAACCATCATTGAAGCTCTTTGATATGAGAATATAATACATTTAATGCATTGCAAGGTAACAAAACATTTATTGGAAAGCTTTCATTTATGGAAACTAGACAGTGTGGTACATATATTCTTGGACCTCAAAGCAAAGGCCCCAATTACATACACAACTTTTTTTCATACAGCATACGACACTAACTTCCAGCGGTGGCCCAAGAACTGGGCTGGGCCGGATTTGGTCAGATTTTACCTGTGATGTTGACATGATAAGGAGATGGCTGCTTTGAGCAAGGGTTTTAAGCTTGAAAGCAGAAAAATCTCCCCGGACAAGACAGTACTTGATGTTTTCAGAATAACTGGAAAAACAGACTAGTCGATCCATCACGAATGATCTGAGATCTGCAGGTTTCACCAAAGCTCTGCACAGTGGGCATGTTCTTTCCCTCTCGAACCTGGAAACACAGGACTCTTTTTTATCCCATAAAGAAATTGGAAGCAGAAAATTCATGTTTTGATAGATTCAGTGCAGCCGTTAATGGCACTCTAAAATCACAATCAAATTCCATTTATTTAATAGAACTTTGCTTTGAACGAACATAATACACCACAAAGTCATAATGATAGTATTATTGTAATTTAACATGAAAATGATACCAAATAGCCTATGGTGATTGCTGCAATTAAATCACTAGAATACTAGAAAACAATGCCCGTGAACAATTTATCTCTAATGGCACTCTGTTTTGTACATGTTGATTATCAAGCTATGTCACCTGCGTGTATGTAAGACCAGGGGTGAGAATTTCTGATGTTGTAACGAAACTAAGTTTCGTATTCAATCCGTTTCATAGCATTTTTTTTTTATAGGAACCTTTAAAGCCAGATAGCATTCTGTAGACGCGCCCGTGGGCTTCACTCTACAGTTCGGACTCCCTTTTTTGTGTGTTGCGGTTCTAAATCTGAACCCAAGAGTCCAACTCTGGCAAATCGTTTTGAGAAAAACAGATTTTTGAAAAGTAGTGCCAAACATGGACTGCTTTGCCAGATTACAGAGTCGCCACCTAAATATTTTTTTAAAAATGGGAAATTTAGGAAACCCTGACTCAGTGCCGAAGGCCACGTGTCCGTCATCACCAAATGTCTCGGCTCGGGAGCTTGGGTACGATCGGGGAAGGTCAGCTATGAGCACCCCTTTCGCCCGGTCCGAAGACCGGCCTCTACTAACCGTGATATCAGATTTTGAAAACATTACATGTTCTTATTCCAGTTATTAGCCTAGAATTACTATGTTATGCGCACAGCACAAAAAGTATAGACTAGATTGCCTAATTTGGAAATAAACATTGCATATCCGTTTTGCCTCGAAAAACGTGTTAAATTTTGCTACTCGTAAGTAGGCTAAAATACGGATTTCAATGAGTTGTTCCAACTCAGGCAATCCAACCTCCACCCACAGGCATTCAAACAGTAATATCACATAAGCATTTAGCCGCATGGCAAGCATACTGTCATGTTAACATTCACACGCATGCGAAGTGCTAAAGTATAAAAAACTTACATCGTACTCCGTGCCAAAAACAAATAACCCGGTTAGCAAACATGCATGACCTAGTTCATGTTAAGTGGCTAATGCATCGCATACGGAATGTAATCTAGACAGGCTCGGCTATCCTAAGCATGGCACACGAAATGCAACAACTATCACGTATTCAATTTGGAATTGAAAGTACGATGCAGTTCGTATGATGTACCGAGCCCGATGTATGCAAACAAATGCATGGATGCACGCATGCATTGCATGAGGTATGCTAAAATAGACGTGCCCTAATCTACCATCGTAAGCAGGTAAATAAAAGGGATAGAAAGAAATGGGGATTGGAAGACATACACCCACTCACACACACTTATTACAATTTTGCCCTGGCTCGGAGGGACCAAAATAATAATACAAATAATTAACTACGCAAGCTAATTAATTATTACAAATTCACTAAATTAATTAGACAAAATAATTAATCTAATTAAAACAGTAAATGCCTCGGGAGGAGGGCCCAAATGCAGCGCGCGCTCGGAATTGGCTCGGAATCGCACTGTCATGCAAGTGTGCCTCTGTTTTCCCTGCTATCCTCCTCTGAAAATTGCCAAAGTCCTAGGAGTACCTCTCAGGGCACTGGGGAGTACCACCGGCTGAGGTACAACACCACCGGCTGAAGGATGTGGCCACCGGCACTGAGTGAAGCTATCGGCTGCCAATTCACTGCCGGTCGCACTAAAAAGTGCCGGTCGGCACAAAATGCCTGCGAAACCTGCAACTCACAGCAGCAGAGGGCAACAAAATGCATGGCAATGTGATTCAAAGCATGTATGCACCAAACACAATCCTTATCATATTTTGGACTCAAAGGGGGATGTGCCTCGGTCCTTGGACCACCAATCGCGCATTTCCATGCGTGATGGCCCTAAGAGCCAAGGATGCAACTTTGATCTCAAATGTGTGCAAATCAAACAAGCAAACAAGGGTGTTCAACCTCCATCATACTTCACTTCAAGAGGCCAAACATGCACAATGGAAATGCAAACCTACGCATGTCAACTAAGCATGCAACATGGACTATGCAACACACTTATGTAAAAGGTTCAAGCAAGCATGCAAGGTGAGCATGCAAACCAATGAAATGATGGACTTAGACATGAATTAGGCAACTCAAAAAGGCCTAAAATCAGTAGCCAAAATGCCGAGTTATGAGGGCCAAACAAACATGCACACATGCACAAATCAAGGCACCAATACTTAGGCATAAACAAGACGACATTCAAGCACACTTGAAATGAGTCAAACATGGACTATTAGCATGCATTGAAAGCTCTAAAATTCATGCCAAACATAGTGCTAAACCAAGCATTGAAGTAGGCTAAGCAAGCAATGAATGGCCCAAGGTTCCAAGGCAAGCCAATGAGGCATTGAACTACACTTATGCAAAGCAATTATGGCATGCACTTAACAACTCAAAACAAATTTTTAGCATGTCAAAATAGGCCCAAAGGACCACTTAGATGGCATCTAAGAAGCTTGAAATCAAAGGCATGCAACATGACCAACACATGGAGCATTTAACACTAGCTTAAGAAGTCACAAAGAGGCATGCAATGTAAACATACAAGCACTTCTAGGGGACTGAAATAGCACAAGAAATGGTTCCAAACCATCAAAAATCATGCAAACAAAGCATGCTACACACTCATGCTCTTAAGGCCAACAAGCCAAATACAAGGGAGCCATACTAAACATGCTAAGATTGACCAAGATACTTATGGACAGAGCTAAAACATGGTAATATGAGCACAAAATCTTCACAAACACAAGTCTAAAACATGCTAGAAATGGAGGCACGCTACCTAGACATGTTAAGGCATAAGGAGGCATTACAAGGCAACTATACTAAGCATGCACAAGGGGCCTAAACCAACTTGAAATCATGTTATAACATGGCAATATAAGCATGGAAAGCAACCAAGGCATGCTCAACACACACTCAAACATGGTGCTTCTTTGGAAGCCAAAACTTGCCCTTTCCAAGGACATCAAGGAGGGGGGTGGCCCTCCCCTTTCTAGGACTTTAAGGCACCATCTCCACCATTGAAATCCCTCAAGATTTCAGTGGTGGAGAGGTCCAAGCACACAAGTCCCGGATCTCTCCAAAATAGCACAAAAATGAGCCCTTTTCAAGGCCTAAAGGGGGTCAAACTTCCCCAAACCACAAAACACCCTTAATATACAATGAAGAGGCTTAAAAAACAGAACTTTTTTATGCCAAACACTAAGCTCAAAAACTGTTTTAAACCAGGTAAAAATGGAGTGCAAAAAAGGGTAAATAAAGTAAGTTTCTTACCCTTGAAGCTTTTCTTCACAAAGGTTGGAGTTGTTGGTTCCTTGAGCTCCAAACCAGTCAAGAACACTAAAAACCAGCCCTTAGAACCTCAGTTGCAAGGAGAAGGTGAGACACTAGGTGTTTGTGTGCAATAGTAAGGCACAAAACACCTAGACACACAAGAGAAGGATAGAGATAGAAGGTGTATGCAACTCAAACCCTAGAAAAACCAGAGCTTCTCTCTCTCTTTTCCCCTCTAACTCTCTAAATTTTGCTAACCCTTGAGCCAAGAGAAGAGCCTTCTCCTTATAGGCAACAAAGACTTACAAACTAAGTCATCCAAGGGCTCATCCCTCCATACACGTGTATGGAGGAGAAACAAGAGCTAAACAGCTGTCTGAAAATATCTCAGAAAGCAGCTGTAAAGTAGCCGGCTGGGCAAAATGGTCATTTTGCCAAAAAGAGTGCCGACCGGCACAAAATAGTGCCGACCGGCACAATATAGTGCCGGTGGAAACTACAGCCAGCCGGTGGCCTCTAGCCACAGCCGGTGGTGTGTGGGGATGCCTCACAAGGCATTCCCTGCCCCTCCAAGGCAAAGCACAAGTGTTTGGTGCAAAACCAGACACAAAACGATCGAGTTCGGAGGTCCTGAGGCAAGGCGCGCGAGCCGAGAACTCCGGGAACTCCAAACGAACACAAACATGGATGATCACCGAGTGTTCCAACGGTGACGTCCAAGTCTTGAGGACGGTCAAAAATGGGGTGTCTACACATTCAATTACTAATAACAGACACACCATACACATTGAGCAAACTCTCTCAACTCCAACACATACAACAGAGGCCAACTACGATGCCTAGGCATTCAACTTCCACACCTTTCGGCTGTGTTTGAATCGAAGATTTGAGGAGGGATTTGTGAAGGGAAAGGAAAAGAAAAGGGAAAAGACTTTCATTCACTTTTCCCTTCCTTTTTCCTTTTTCCCTTCCTTTTTCCTTTCCATGACAAATCCCCCTCCTCAAATCCGTGATCCAAACAAACCATTAATGCTACACTAAGAAATTCTTCATCATACATTTTCTAGTGATAGACTTCGAGCACATTTATTAGAGCCCCAAAATACTATATTACTGTTAGGCTTCCAATTTTGAAGTCCAAGAGGGGTTGGGTGACTAGTTAAGCAATCCACCAAACAGGTTCTCCACCTACTTGCTTCTTGTTTGAAGAGGTGGATATTTTACCGTATTTTATCAAAAGAACACAAAATGCTATAAATGGAAAGCAATCAAAGAGCACAACCACCAAAAATTCATTAAATAATAACAATTTGAAGTATATGAATGCTCCGCTGAACAAAATACACCGAAGCACACAAAAAACAAGCTGAACAGAGGACAGAAAACTAACCATTCCGATACACAGTCTTCACAAAATATGTGTTTACAACGTAACAAGATTGGAGCATGCATCTTTTCCTGGCAGATAGCACACAGATCACCCGCTGCACTGACTTGCATTAGATCGCATCAAGCTGAATAAGTTAATAACTTTCACATAAATAGTAAATATTCTGGAAGAATCCACTCAAAGCAATTATTAACAAGCACGAGGTCAAAACACTACAAAGAAAATCAAAAAGGCATCATAAATGGAGAGCACATAGTGAGGAGTTGTTATTCACATTTTTTTCTCAAACACATCACTGTGAACAAAGACTATCATCAATTACCAATGGAACGAATCCAAACATGTTCATTAATTGAATTCATCGAAAAATGAAGTTTGACAAATATCCATGTCAGACACCTGACATTTGGACAAAGGTGTGGGATATGTGTCTGTCAGACACTTTACATGATAAATTAAAAATATAAAATATAAACTTTTTTTTTCAAGTCCACATACCCTTTAAATTTGAGGTTTGATGGCTCTGATCTCTCCGTATGCACCCATACCTGACACCTATGATGCATGGACACGGACACGACCCGAACACGGGAAAACGCAAATTTTCAAAAAATAGGGGACACGACACGCTAGGGACACGTTCAATATATATAATTTTATTTATTTATTATATGTACAACTAAAAAATATAAATATTATTATTTATTTATTTTAATATCATTTATTCACAAATTAAAATTTTTCTATAAATAAGAATAATTTATTTCAAGCAAATAATAATATCTAAAAAATAGAAAAAAAGAAAAGAGGAAAAAAATTTTTTTTTGTTCAAATATATATCTATATTAGTATATAATATATATGTATATATATTAGTATACAATATATATCTATATATATTATCAGAAAAAGAAAGTAGAAAAAAAATCGAAGAGAAAGAGAGTGGGGGATCAACATCACTCAGTATATAAAAGGAAAAAAAATAAAAGAACAAATAAAATTAGACTGAGAGGGAAAGAGAGAGAGAGAGAGAGTGACTGAGAGAGAGAGATCAGAGAAGAAGGACGAAGAAGAAGAAGATCGAAGAACGAAGAAGAGCAGCGTACCTTAACGAGTGACGACGAGACGAGCTACGATGAGCGACGACCGACGAACCGTCGACAAGTGACGAGCGACGATGAGCTACGGACGACGAGCAACGAGCGACGAGCTATGAGCTACGAGCTACGACGAGCGACCATTGAAAAGTGACCAAGTCCTCGCTTTGTCTCCCTTTCTCTTCTGTTCTAATCGAATGAGGCAGACATTGCCCTATTTTTGTTTTTTTACAAATCGACCCCAAAATAAGTTTTGTAAATTATGAAATTACCTCCGAACGTGTCCGAAAGTGTCCAAACGGGTCCAGAACATATCCGGATGTAAAAAAATTATAAAAAAAGGGGACACTCTCTGCTACATGTCGGACACGTGTCCGACGCGTGTCCGAGTCCGACGCGTGTCCGACACTGGTATGGAGCCCTCGGAGAGGTGTCCGTGCTTCATAGCCTGACACCCATACCCGACTTCCAAGTCCATGTAACATGTAGAAGACCATCAAGTATATCAAGTAGAGGGGAAGAAATGAACGACTGAATGTGCTGGTATGACATGTGATCAAAGTGTATCATATAAAAGAGGAGACTCTTTTAAGATAGAAGAGAGTAACTAAGTAGAGGATGTTAAGACAGATGTGTAAATGAGACAAGAATGTAAAGCACCAACCAATGACAAGGAACTAGTCACATAAAAAGTGAAAATAATCCACATCACCAACAGGGAATGTGGTCATTCAACACAGTCTCGACAAAAACAAGACTAAGAAGAATGGGTTGGAGTTGTGAGCACAGACCCTATCAGTTGTGACTCGTGAGTAATGTAGAAGCCTTCATTAACAAAAGATTCATTAGCGATATTTTAGTCCCACTGTATACAACTCAGTGGCATGAAATTATGGTTCGAAGGGGCTGGTTAGAGACAAACCAAACAATATTTAAAACCCTAGTGAGCGGTAGCAGGTAGTCAACCGTACCCCCACTTTTTGACAGAATGACTAATTTTCATGAGTCAAACCACACACAAAATTTTGAAGCAGAATAAATTGTTTTGTTCAATCGCTTAAACACATGTGTCTATCAATTAGATACATGTGAAACTAATTATAAGTTTGAACAAAACAATTTAAGATACAATAATAACAAAAAATCCATAAAATTTATAAATTAGTGTCCATATTGCATTTTTTTTATTATCTTTGAATGATATATTTATATATATATACATAATAATAAATATATAAAATTATATATTTCATGCGTGTCTCCCAGGTGTCGTGTCCTACATTTTTTGAGAATTAACGTGTCGGCGTGTTCGTGTCGTATCCGTGTCGTGTCCGTGCTTCTTATACCTGACACCCATACCCAACTTCCAAGTCCACGTAACATGTAGTAGACCATCAAGGATCAAGCAGAGGGGAAGAAATGAAGGACTGGATGTGCTGGTATGACATGTGATCAAAGTGAGACAAATAAAGAGGAGACTCTTTTAAGATAGAAGAGTAACTAAGTAGAGGATGTTAAGGCAGATGAGTAAATGAGACAAGAATGTAAAGCACCAACCAATGACAAGGAACTAGTCACATAAAAAGTGAAAATAATCCACATCACCAACAGGGAATGTGGTCATTCAACACACAGTCTCTACAAAAACAAGGCGAAGAATGGGTTGGAGTTGTGAGAACAGACCCTATCAGTCGTGATTCGTGAGTAATGTAGAAGCCTTCATTAACAAAAGATTCATTAGCGATATTTTAGTCACACTGTATGCAACTCAGTGGCATGAAATTCTGGTTCGAAGGGGTTGGTTAGAGACAAACCAAACAATATTTAAAACCCTAGTGAGCAGTAGCAGGTAGGCAACCGTACCCCCACTTTTTGACGGAGTGGCTAATTCTCATGAGTCAAACTACGCACAGAATTTAGAAGCAGAATAAATTGTTTTGTTCAATCGCTTAAACACACGTGCCTATCAATTAGATACATGTGAAATGAGTTATAAGTTTGAACAAAACAATTTAAGATACAATAATAAAACAAAACTCATATAAATTTATAGGAATTAGTGTTATATTGAATTTTTTATTATCTTCTTTGAATGATATATTATATATATAACATATAATAAATATATAAAATTATATATTTCATACGTGTCTCCCAGGTGTCGTGTCCTACATTTTTTTAGAATTAACGTGTCGGCATGTCCGTGTCGTGTCGTGTGTCTGTGTCCGTGCTTCATATACCTGACACCCATACACAACTTCCAAGTCCACGTAACATGTAGTAGACCATCAAGGATCAAGCAGAGGGGAAGAAATGAAGGACTGAATGTGCTGGTATGACATGTGATCAAAGTGAGACAAATAAAGAGGAGACTCTTTTAAGATAGAAGAGTAACTAAGTGGAGGATGTTAAGGCATATGAGTAAATGAGACAAGAATGTAAAGCACCAACCAATGACAAGGAACTAGTCACATAAAAAGTGAAAATAATCCACATCACCAACAGGGAATGTGGTCATTCAACACAGTCTCTACAAAAAAAAGGCTAAGAAGAATGGGTTGGAGTTATGAGAACAAACCCTATCAGTCGTGATTCGTGAGTAATGTAGAAGCCTTCATTAACAAAAGATTCATTAGCGATATTTTAGTCACACTGTATACAACTCAGTGGCATGAAATTCTGGTTCGAACGGGCTGGTTAGAGACAAACCAAACAATGTTTAAAACCCTAGTGAGAGATAGCAGGTAGGCAACCGTACCCCCACTTTTTGACGGAGTGGCTAATTCTCATGAGTCAAACCACGCCATAGTGGTGGGGCAGATGACCACTTGCCATCATATCACGTCAAAACCTCTAACCTCATACATAATAAACATGTACAGGAATATAGTAGGGAAAAGAAAAAAAAAAGTATTCCAAAGAGATATTTATCAGTGACATAGCAACACATGATTCAACTTATGGAAATTGCTCAGTAGGGTGCATGAAAAATGAAAACTGCACTACCTGCTCTGAAGTTGCGTAAGCACCGTAATGACTCTCTTTGCGAGACAATGCCTTTAACGCAGCAAAGAAAGATTGGACCTGAAAACCACCAACCAATAGAAGAATAGGGGAAAAAAGAAATAAAAACCATGTACAAAAAAACTACTACTAAAAAAAAAAAACAGCCACCACAAAATTGCCAACAATAAAAGGAGCCGAACAACAGAAGTTGGGCATACTAATTACCTTCTCAACTACAGATGTGAGCTTGAAGGTTAGGTGCAGCCCAGTCATTAATGATGAAAAGAGGCTCCCATATTCTTTGTTCAAGAAGAAACGATACCAGACTGGTGCTGGCAACAAGGCACGGTATAGCAGAAGCAGATACTCCACCAAAGTTAGCATTTGACCCTGTAACATGAACCATAATAATAAATATAAAAAATTTATTATCGGCAATAAAATGAACCTAAATAAATGTTAAAACGACCATTGTGCATTATACGAACCTAAATGAATTTTCTAAATGCACGAGTCAACATGAACTCACCTGTCTACGGTAATTTCGCCCTCTGCTGTTTTTGTAGTACATTAGTAGAATACACTTGAGAACCATTGCTGCCTGCCGAACCAAAGTATCTGAAACAAACCAACAATAAGAATTCTCACAAGGCACTGAGAAATTAAAAAACCATTTTTAAAAGTATATCACAATTGGACAAAGCCCTGGAAAATATGAATAGTACAAAATTAAAAAATCTCAACTTTGAACAAGGAGTTTCACACTTAACTAAAGCAGAATAGATGCTGAGCTTGAAACATGCTTAACTATATAAGGCCAAAAAGCCTACACTGACAAATAGATTGTTTGATGCCTAATGACCCACAAAATTTAGAAGCAGAATAGATGCTGAGCTTGAAACATGCTTAACTAAAGCAGAATAGATGCTGAGCTTGAAACATGCTTAACTAAGGAAAGAAAAGCGCTTCAAACATTTTCCCTTCATAAAAGACAAAATACGATGCTGAGATTTAGGAGGAAACGCGAGAAAGAAATCACTTTGCAGCAGGTGCTGAACATAACCTGATCTAGAAGAAAGCAACATGCTTTTATACGTATTATTATGAAGTCAATAAGCACTATACCAGCTAAACTTTAACACTTTCTCATGACTTTACCAACCTCACACAAAACCTTAGAAAAGGGTAAGGATTTAAATATTAAAATAATAATAATTACAAAAAAAAAAATGTATTAAAAAACACTTATCAGAAAAAATTATTCTAATAAATCATAATATACTATGCGTCAGTTAAAAACAACAACCAAAAAAAAAAAATTGCAGTCAACATAATGACTAAGTGACAAGACACACCATTCACCATAATGATGAAGATAGCATGCCAAAAAGGTGGTATAGCTTTTGGAGGAACCATGATCAATGGATATAGAATATCATCATTCCAATACCACCAGTACACAACAATCACATGAAGCCCAAACACGAAAGAGATACCAATGAGAATAGGTATTTTCCTCTCCCCCTGCAGAGAGAAACACTTCATATGCTTAATAATCAAATTTTTAGGACATTAAAAATGACAGTAACCCTATGAAGCACGGACACCTCTCCGAGGGCTCCGTACCAGTGTCGGACACGTGTCGGACACGGACACGCGGTGGACACGTGTCCGACACGCAGCAGAGAGTGTCCCCTTTTTTTTTTTTTTTTCATCCGGACACGTTCAGGACACGTTATAGACACGTTGGGGTAATTTCACAATTTACTAAATTTTTTTGGGGTCAATTTGTAAATAAGTAAAAACATACCAAAATTTGCCCTAATCTACTTCGAATAGAAGAGAAACAGTAGAGAAAGGGTGAGAAAGAGAGGGCCTGACTTCGTCGTTCGTCGTTCGTCGTTCGTCTTCTCTTCTCGTCGATCATCGCTCCTCGTCGGTCGTCTCTCGATAGTCGTTAGTCATGTCTCGCCCTTCGTCGTTAAGCTACACCTCTTCTTCTTCGATCTTTATTCTTCTTCAATTTCCCTCAGTCACTCTCTCTCTCTCTCTCTCTCTCTCTCTCTCTCTCTGTCTCTCTCAGCCTCTGTCTTATTTCCTCAGTCGATCTTCGCCCTTCTTTTATTCCCTTCTTTTATTCTGATTTTATTTTTTTCTTTTATTCTGATTTTAATTTAATTTTTTTTTCTTTTATTCTGATTTTATTTTATTTTTTCTTTTCTTTTATTTTTCTTTTATATTCTGATTTTATTTTTTCTTTTCTATTATTTGAGTATATAATTTTAATAATGTATGTTTATATATGATGTTAAATCAATTAAATGTTTATTTTTTATAATTTTAATAGTGTTATTTTGTATATTTTATTACCTTTTAATGAATTTTTTTATAATTTTATGACATATAATAAATAAAATTAATTATATATATTCAACGTGTTCCTAGCGTGTCGTGTCCCCCATTTTTTGAAAATTTGCGTTTTTGCGTGTCCGTGCCGTGTCGCGTGTTCGTGCTTCATAGCAGTAACCATTATAGCTACATCAACAAACAAAATACTAAACATCATTCATAATAGAGAAGAACATTTACAGCACCTTCAGAGCTGTCTGCTTTCGTAAAATATCATTTGACTTAAACATCACGGCAGCAATCCAAATTGTAACAAAAAAACCTGCACCCTTGGAACATTTCAATTGTCAATGACTTTAAATATGGTTACAAGAAATGAAAATCAACAAGAAGTTAAAGCCTCAATGGCCACAACAAAGAACCTTCTCAACTAAAAATTCTAAAACGCATAACTTCAGGTGAGCCCCGAAACTAAAGAGATATATCAACAAAAGAATAACTAGATTGTCCACATGTAACCTCCCCTCCAAAGTTGAGCCGTGCCGGCCAAGACAAGCAAAAAGATTCAAACTATTGATGGTTCCTAGGAAGAGTTACTGTTCTGGGAATCTGAAATAGGCATTCATGTATTTTGTTAGAGGATTAAATAACTTGGTGTTGGAATACTAAATGACTGCTTAGGGAAAGTAAATGAGAGTTAAAGGGCATTAAAGTATAAAAGGGGCAGTACCTTTAGCATATTGTAATAAGAATTTCAAAATTGTTGGATTTATCTCTTGACATTTGAATTACAAACTTTCAAAACTTTTTCCAGATTTTTGTTTAGAAATCTAGATTCCACAGTGATCAGAGATCTAGCAATCATTACTTGCAAGTTGCAACCAAAAGTGTACTTTTCTCTATTTGGATCGCTTCAAAAATAGCACCATCATCTTGGGTGCCGCCAGCACTAAGACAAGGTCCACCTAAGCATATGTCTAAAAAAAAAAGAAAAAGATAGGCAGGCAAAGACATATGCTAAGGTGGACCTTTCCTTAGTGCTGGCGGCACCCAAGATGATGGTGCTATTTTTGATGCGATCAAAATAGAGAAAAGTACACTTTTGGTTGCAACTTGCAAGTAATGATTGCTAGATCTCCAATCACTGTGGAATCTAGATTTCTAAACAAAAATCTTGAAAAAGTTTTGAAAGTTTGTAATTCAAATGTCATGAGATAAATTCAACAATTTTGAAATTCTTATTACAATATGCTAAAGGTACTACCCTTTAACTCTCATTTACTTTCTGAAAAATCTAGAAACCCTAGATGTTGATTTGTGATTATGTATCAATAAAAAGCAGTAAAAACAATCCCAATCAAACAATCAAGAGAAAGAGAGAGAACGATTTTTACGTGAAAAAACCACAATTGGACACCTCCAACTGTGATAAAAAAACCATGGGCAACTGCCACAAGAAAACAATCCATAGAAGAATTAAGGAATTACACAGGTATACTCTTAATTATCTAGCAAATCCACAATGCCTAATTGAACCAACCTCTATGTGCCTTGCTCTTCCAACCCCATCTTCACCACGGAATTGACTTTCTGATGAGCCACTCCGGATTCCACAAAGCTTCAGGCTCGAATTCTTCAGAATCCACAACTGAAGAACAACTCTCTCCTTTGTGTATAAAACAAACAAATCTTTGATGTACTCTCTTTAAACCATGAGTTGAATACTCAATAAAACATCAAAGAAAAAAATAACAAAATATCCCAGATATAAACCTTTAAGAACCAAAAAGAAGATCTGGAGGAATTCAATCAATGAGTAGTCTAGTTTTGGGTGAAAACCCAACTACTTATAGAAAATCCAAGCAATCCTAACTGGGAAAGAAAACCAACTTCTTGTTTGTAGAAAACCAACTTCTTGCAGAACTCCAAAGTAATCCCACTTCTTATAGAAACCCAAAATAAACCTTGTTTCAGAAGAAAACCAACTCCATAATGAATCTGGAAATCTGGGATCGCGCGGTCCACTCGAGCGTGGTCTTCCGCTCGAGCGGAGACTTCATATTTTGTGATTTCATGTAGGCTCCCCGCTCGAGCGTCGTTTCCCCGATCGAGCGGAGAATCACACCTTCCAGTATTTTTTCAGGAAAAACAGAGATACTGTGAGCTTGCAAACCCGCTCGAGCGCCCATTTCCCCGCTCGAGCGGGAAGGCCAAAACTGGAAAATCTTGAAAAGTATAACATGAACAGACAGGCAACTTTGAATGCATTTTTGCATTTTGCTTCGAGCCGCGAGCTAACCGGGCAGCTCGACCCCCGTAATAATCAGCGAAGTGGCAATCTTGTATACATTGACATCACAAACTTCTCTGCAAAGCACGATTCTGGTTGGATTCACATCTAATAAACTCATAGCCTCACTGAAATAAAAATGCGAATAAAATTACAACTCAAAGGAGTTTTGTCAAACGGGGTTGCCAATAATAAAAACCTAACACTTTCCCTAAGCAGTCATTTTAGTATACTACATAAATATATATATATACATATATATGCATACACATATACACTTAGATCTGAAACTGAAATTCCTAGATCTAGTTAAGAGAGAGAGAGAGAGAGAGAGAGAGATTGAACCTTCATTTTCTTTCCCATTTGTGGAATCATTCAGAATCAGCAAAAAAAGTACAAAAACTAATATAGATACTACATAAAGGAAGCATTTGATACTACATACAACTACGAGGAAGGATATCAGTTCCCACTTAGCATAATTCTTTTGTTTAGGTGACAAAGAGGAACTTCAAGTCTGCCTCTGTGAGCAGCAGTCGTCGATGTCGTGTGTGTGAGAGAGAGAGAGAACATCGGCGGTGAAGGAGGAGAGAGAACAGCGGCGGTGAGAGTAAGAGTGAGAACAGCGGCAAGGACCTCTCTCTTCTTTCAACCAAACCCTAAACATAAACATATATATAAATAGGGGGTATACATGTAATTCTACATCGGGGCTAGTCGGGGCGGGGACCGGGGCTCGAAAATCATCGGGGATTGGAAGTGAGATCCTGGAGTGGTTAGAATCTAATTCTCAAACCTATTGTCAGTAGTTATTAATCACCATATATATAACTAACCTAACATTAAATGGCAAAATTAACAAAGGTCGAGATGTACAGGTAGAAGGCCTCTCTAGATAAAGCCAGAGACAGTTTTCTCATTAATAAAACCCTAGGCAAAGGAAGGGAAGCTTCAAAGTTGAAAACTGAATGATATCAACCAAGCACTGCCCTGATTCTGGCAATATGAAGTACATCTACATTTTTGTACAAAGGTGACCAATACTTTCCTCACACAGACTAGTCGATCCATCACCGAATGATCTGAGATCTGCAGGTTTCACCAAAGCTCTGCACAGTGGGCATGTTCTTTCCCTCTCGAACCTGGAAACACAGGACTCTTTTTTATCCCATACAGAAATTCGAAGTAGAAAATTCATGTTTTGATAGATTCAGTGCAGCCGTTAATGGCACTCTGAAATCACAATCAAATTCCATCTATTTAATAGAACTTTGCTTTGAACGAACATAATACACCACAAGGTCATAATGATAGTATTATTGTAATTCAACATGAAAATGATACCAAATAGCCTATGGTGATTGCTGCAATTAAATCACTAGAATAAAACAATGCCCATGAACAATTTATCTCTAATGGCACTCTGTTTTGTACATGTTGATTATCAAGCTATGTCACCTGCATGTATGTAAGACCAGGGGTGAGAATTTCTAATGTTGTAATGAAACTAAGTTTCGTATTCAATCCGTTTCATAGCATTTTTTTTTATAGGAACCTTTAAAGCCAGATAGCATTCAATTACTAATAACAGACACACCATACACATTGAGCAAACTCTCTCAACTCCAACACATATAACAAAGGCCAACTACGATGCCTAGGCATTCAACTTCCACACCTTTCGACTGTGTTTGAATCGAAGATTTGAGGAGGGATTTGTGAAGGGAAAGGAAAAGAAAAGGGAAAAGACTTTCATTCACTTTTCCCTTCCTTTTTCCTTTTTCCTTTTTCCTTTTTCCTTTTTCCTTTTTCCCTTCCTTTTCCTTTCCATGACAAATCCCCCTCCTCAAATCCTTGATCCAAACACACCCTTAATGCTACACTGAGAAATTCTTCATCATACATTTTCTAGTGATAGACTTCGAGCACATTTACTAGAGCCCAAAATACTATATTACTGTTAGGCTTCCAATTTTCAAGTCCAAGAGGGGTTGGGCGACTAGTTAAGCAATCCACCAAACAGGTTCTCCACCTACTTGCTTCTTGTTTGGAGAGGTGGATATTTTACCGTATTTTATCAAAAGAACAAAAAATGCTATAAATGGAAAGCAATCAAAGAGCACAACCACCAAAAATTCATTAAATAATAACAATTTGAAGTATATGAATGCTCCCCTGAACAAAATACACCAAAATACACACAAAAACACAAGCAAAAAACAAGCTGAACAGAGGACAGAAAACTAACCATTCCGATACAGTCTTCACAAAATATGTGTTTACAACGTAACAAGATTGGAGCATGCATATTTTCCTGGCAGATAGCACACAGATCACCCGCTGCACTGACCTGCATTAGATCGCATCAAGCTGAATAAGTTAATAACTTTCCCTTAAATAGTAAATATTCTAGAAGAATCCACTCAAAGCAATTATTAACAAGCACGAGGTCAAAACACTACAAAGCAAATCAAAAAGGCATCATAAATGGAGAGCACATAGTGAGGAGTTGTTATTCACATTGTTTTCTCAAACACATCACTGTGAACAAAGACTATCATCTTTTACCAATGGAGCGAATCCAAACATCTTCATTAATTGAATTCATCGAAAAATGAAGTTTGACAAATATCCATGTCAGACACCTGACATTTGGACAAAGGTGTGGGATATGTGTCCGTCCGATACTTTACATGATAAATTAAAAATATAAAATATGAACTTTTTTTTTCAAGTCCACATACCCTTTAAATTTGAGGTTTGATGGGTCTGATCTCTACGTATGCACCCATACCTGACACCTATGATGCACAGACACGGACACGGACACCGGAAAACGCAAATTTTCAAAAAATAAGGGACACGACACGCTAGGGACACGTTCAATATATATAATTTTATTTATTTATTATATGTACAATTAAAAAATATAAATATTATTTATTTATTTTAATATCAAATATTATTCACAAATTAAAATTTTTCTATAAATAAAAATAATTTATTTAAGCAAATAATAATATCTAAAAAATAGAAAAAAAAGAAAAGAGGAAAAAAAAGATTTTTTTTGTTCAAATATATATCTATATTAGAATATAAATATATATGTATATTTATTAGTATATAATATATATCTATATATATTATCAGGAAAAAAAATTGAAGACAAAAAAAGAAAATAGAAAAAAAAATCGAAGAGAGAGAAACATCACTCAGTATATAAAAGGAAAAAATAAATAAAAGAACAAATAAAATCAGATTGAGACGGAGAGAGAGAGAGAGAGAGTGACTGAGAGAGAGAGATCGGAGAAGAAGGACGAAGAAGAAGAAGAGCAGCGTACCTTAACGAGTGACGACGAGACGAGCTACGACGAGCGACGATCGACGAACCGTCGACAAGTGACGAGCGACAACGAGCTACGGACGACGAGCGACGAGCTATGAGCTACGAGCTACGACGAGCGACCACTGAAAAGTGACCAAGTCCTCTCTTTCTCTCCCTTTCTCTTCTGTTCTAATCGAATGAGGCAGACATTGCTCTATTTTTGTTTTTTTACAAATCGACCCCAAAAAAAGTTTTGTAAATTATGAAATTACCTCCGAACGTGTCCCAAAGTGTCCAAACGTGTCCAGAACGTGTCTGGATGTAAAAAAATTATATAAAAAAAGGGGACACTCTTTGCTACGTGTCGGACATGTGTTCGACACATGTCCGTGTCCGACACATGTCCGTGTCCGACACTAGTACGGAGCCCTCGGAGAGGTGTCCGTGCTTCATAGCCTGACACCCATACCCAACTTCCAAGTCCATATAACATGTAGAAGACCATCAAGTATATCAAGTAGAGGGGAAGGAATGAAGGACTGAATGTGCTGGTATGACATGTGATCAAAGTGTATCATATAAAAGAGGAGACTCTTTTAAGATGGAAGAGAGTAACTAAGTAGAGGATGTTAAGACAGATGTGTAAATGAGACAAGAATGTAAAACACCAACCAATGACAAGGAACTAGTCACATAAAAAGTGAAAATAATCCACATCACCAACAGGGAATGTGGTCATTCAACACAGTCTCGACAAAAACAAGGCTTAGAAGAATGGGTTGGAGTTGTGAGAACAGACCCTATCAGTCGTGATTCATGAGTAATGTAGAAGCCTTCATTAACAAAAGATTCATTAGCGATATTTTAGTCACACTGATATACCAGGGTGTACACAACTCAGTGGCATGAAATTCTGGTTCGAACGGGCTGGTTAGAGACAAACCAAACAATATTTAAAACCCTAGTGAGCGGTAGCAGGTAGTCAATCGTACCCCCACTTTTTGACAGAGTGGCTAATTCTCATGAGTCAAACCACACACAAAATTTAGAAGCAGAATAAATTGTTTTGTTCAATCGCTTAAACACATGTGTCTATCAATTAGATACATGTGAAACTAATTATAAGTTTGAACAAAACAATTTAAGATACAATAATAACACAAAACCTATAAATTTATAGGAATTAGTGTCATATGCATTTTTTTTATATCTTTGAATGATATATTTATACACATAACATATAATAAATATATAAAATTATATATTTCATGCGTGTCTCCCAGGTGTCGTGTCCTACATTTTCTGAGAATTAACTTGTCGGCGTGTCCGTGTCATATCCGTGTCGTGTCGTGTCGTATCCGTGTCGTGTCGTATCCGTGTCGTGTCCGTGCTTCTTAAAAAAACTAAATAAAAATATATAATATATAAGTATATATATTTATACAGAAAATAATTAAAGGTATATATGTTTATAAAAGTAAAAAAATTAAATAGAGAAATTAAAAGAAAATAGAATGATGGCAAATACATAAAAGACATAAATTTATAAAGAAAAAAAACTAAATAAAAATATATAATATACAAGTATATATGTTTATACGGAAAATAAATTAAAAAAAGAAAAAGAAAGAAAGAAGAGAGTCGGGAGAAGAAAAAGAAGAGAGAGAGGTGACAGGTGACAGGGAGAGAGAGAGAGAGAGAGAGAGAGAGAGGGCATTTCAGTTCGAAGTTGAAGGCGATTTCAGTTCGCATCATCTGGGTGGGTTCGTCGAAGAACCTCTGTACTCGTCCGAATCACCACCGGACGCTTCCATTTCCAATGAGGATGATTCCGTAAACCCAACCCTAACCCTAATCCATCAAAATTTATCAAGAATTCAACAAAATCAAACGACAAAACGCGTCGATACATGAACACGAACGATTAAATAGAGAATTACCTTCGAGATCGAAGCTCCGTTGAAGATTCAGATGATGATGATGATGATGATGATGATTGATTGATTGATTCTAGAAACCGATCGATGAATCGAATTTTATCAACTTTTGATGAAGATCAACGGGTGCGAAGAAGAGAGAGTATCAAAAAGAGAAATGTTTGTGCGTATAAATTTGATTTGTTGTCTGGAAGCAAATCATCTCAAGAATTCTGACCTTTCTTCTCTCTCTTTCTTTCTCGCTCTCTCTCTAGGGAAGAGGGGTGCGAGAAGAAGAGAGAGCTAGGAGGACCACCAACGAAAAGAAATAAAATAAATTAAAAAAAAAAAAAAATCCACCTCTCCGCCCTTTAATTTTAATTTAATTTTTTTTAAATATGTATATAATTTAATTCCACTTTTTTTAATTGTATTATAATAAATACTCTTTACTATTCTATCATCATGTGGTGCTGTGATTGTCACTAAAGTTAGGCCATCTTTTTTTTTGTTTTCGTTTTTTTCTTTTGTTATTAAATATATATATATATATATATATATTAAAATAAGACTCGAGCCATGTCTAAATTTTTACGATATGAAAAACATGCCTAATTTAAGGAGATTCTTACAATTTGGAGAAGTAGGATAAGACACCACATGGATACTAAGGTCTTATTTGAAAACATGTTTAAATTAGTCAAAAATTCAATATAAAAATTAATTAATTTTTTTTATACGTCTTTTTATAAAAAAAAATTAAAATATAATTTAAAAAGCTAATTTACAAATGAACTCTAAACATATATGCATAAAATATGTCTAACAAATCAGTCCAATTATTAAAGACCAACATATTTATAATGTTACGAAAATGCAATTTGCATGGCAAACTCTCTCATATCTTAACAGGTAAGAAATCATGCCTAAAATATAAGAAAAGAAAAATAAGACATTTGTCACAAATGTGTAGAACTAAACATATATTTAAGATGACTCATCTTTATACTTTTTAATTTTGTCTTTTTACTTATTGTTAGTAATGGGAGTTAAAGAGAATTTGCCTGAAACATTTAGATGTTCCATATATTATCCTCGTGTTTTGTATTTGTTTAAATCGTTTTAAGAATTTCTTTCTATTCTCATTGCTTGATAAGGATAAATTGTAAGGCCTTTAAATTCAGTTCCATTCATTATTTTCCTTAGCTCCCACCTCTCTGATTTCTTTAATAAGATTAGACACTAGAAGTTGTGGAAGATTTGGAAATGATTGACAAGAAATATTAAAAGAAGACAGAGAACCATACACTAGGTCTCTATGTTTTGATGGTGCACCCAAAGAAGGCACAGAAGCCTTATTCCCTTTAACACTAACTATAACTTGATCTCCCTATGAAGGTATATACCCTATTATTCTTATTCTTCCTCCACAATTGAAAAGTGGGCTTTCAAGGATTAAGGTGGCACCTATTGTGAGTATGACCAAAACTTGCATTTGTTTCACTTTGGAGGTTTCCATTGTACCTCCAAATTGAGGTCATTAACCATACCATTACTAAGTTTGATTGTGACGTTCTTTGGAATTTCTTTATGAGCTTCTATCAAGATGCTCACCCTTAAAAAAAATTAAGTCTAGTTCTTCACTTGGATAGACTCATCAAGATATAACTGAGTGACTAAACACATGCTAAGAAACTCAATTCATCATCATGTCATAGCCGCAGTGACACATTAAAAAATTTAGTCCAAATCAAAATTTTTGTAAGGTTCTCTATGGTTAACTGAAGCACCACACACCACCTTTTTAATATCAAAAACCTTTCTCTACAATAATAATAACCCAAACTTACTTTGGTCTCCAATTGCATAGGCAAAACCCCTTCCTTCTTAACATTGCAACAACTATGGACGCGATGATTTGAGGTTTCTGAATTTGATTTACAACACCATGTCAATCAACTGAGCTTAAGTTTGAGGTCGAAGCAATCGTTAAACCCCCATTACTCCTCAATGGAATCGTATCAACAATGTGTTGTCTAGTGACCACTATCCCATGGTTAGCGATAATCAATTCTTGAGAAGATTATCCTATAGAAGTTGGACTTTCTCTTCAAATGAGTTATAAATCTCCACCTTAGCAATTATGTATTCTGTTTCCACTTTGTCCACAAATTAATTTGATACCCCAAGATCAAACTCTTCATTCACAATCTAGTAGTAAATACCAGGTGTGTGTGTCAATTTCCGACCACACTGCCAAACTAGTACTCAGCTGTAGAACACCGGCAGAATAGATTAAGCCCGAACAACCTGTCACAAAAAGAAGAGATTCCGACGGTGGCTTGTCCACCCGGGGGCACTCTAACGATCAAGTCAGTTATCTCTCATAGATAGCAATTAGTGCTTAACTCACTAGGCAGAATACAAAAAGCATACCTTAGACCCATGGGGGTGCCTCTCTTTTATAGCCAACACTTACCTAATCCTAATAGAAGCCTAGCTTCAATGGACTTAGGATTACTGCTAATCTTGGACTCTCAGTAGGATTGGAATAAACTCTCTAAGAGTCTTATCTTTACCCAAACTAAAGTCCTCTCTCATTCTAGGACTCTTGTCCCTTATCCGCTTATCTCGGATTCCGGTATCTTCGCAGATAACCTCGGCCTAGCCGAGATGATCTCGGCGTCATGACCAGGACACGTGGCACCTCGGCTGGCACTTCGATGACACCTCGGCCACGTGTTGTCATTCAAAAAATTAGGTCCCCACAACTGCCCCCTAGGTTCTATTACCTCGGTATCCTGAGGTGATGAAACCCATATCATTCCTTCCTTTAATCATGACCCCGGTTTAACTTCAGCTTGTAAATTTTTCTTAAAATTTCAACAAGTGTTAAACATGACCTCGGTTTAACTTCAACTTGTAAATTTTTAAAATTTCAACAAGTGTTAAACATGACCTCGGTTTAACTTCAACTTGTGTGTGTCAATTTCCGACCATACTGCCAACTTAGTACTCAACTGGAGAACACCGGCAGAATAGGTTAAGCCCGAACAACCTGCAACAGAAAGAAGAGATTCCGGCAGTGGCTCGTCCACCCGGGGGCATTGTGACGATCAAGTCAGTAAAATATCTCTCAAAGATAACCAATAGTACTTAATTCACTAGACAGAGCATAAAAGACATACATTAGACCCATGGGGGTGCCTCCCTTTTATAGCCAACACAATCCTAGTCCCAATAGAAGCCTAGCTCTAATGGACTTAGGATTACTGCTAATCTTGGACTCCTAGTAGGATTAGGATAAACTCTCTAAGAGTCTTATCTTTACCCAAACTGAAGTCTTCTCTCATTCCAGGACTCTTGTCCCTTATCCGCTTATCCCGAATTCCGGTATCTTCGCAGATAACCTTGGCCTAGCCGAGATCATCTTAGCATCATGACCAGGACACGTGGCACCCCGGTTGGCACTTCGGTGACACCTCGGCCACGTGTCGTCATTCAAAATTTATGTCCCCACAACTGCCCCCTAGGTTCTATTACCTCCGCATCCTGAGGTGATGGAACCTATATCATTTCTTCCATTTAGAACGTCGGCTAAGCTCGCTTCATCATCTATTGCCGAAGTCAGAACTCGTCGGCTTAATATGACCAAGACCTATAGTCTGCTTTCATCAATGCCTTAGAACCAACGACCAAGTTCGTTCAAGTTTCTCAGCTGAAACCGTCCTCCTAGCCAAGGTATTTGCTTCATTGAATCAAGAACTCCAAGAGTTTCAGTACGCGTATGAGCTGGTACGCACAGTATTTCAACCGTTTTTACCACACGTCTTTCCCCTACTGGACCGTACCTGATACGCTCTATCAAGTCGTATCACTTTTAAGTGTGCTGTCTAACAAGCACGTCGTCCAAGGCACCATAATTGCCATTTTGCCGCCATTTCATGCTCTTGATCAGAATCAACTCTCTCTCCGTCTTTTCACTCCTGTATCTGCGTTCTTGTTAAAACTTTCTCTCTCAAATCCTCCATTGCTGTTTTTGCGAAGCTTTCTGCAACTAGTTTCACTTTCTCCCTCCGGTGAGGCTTTCGTTGCACTTCTTTGCTTACTACCACCGTCTGACACCGGCGTACTTCACACCGGCCTTTTTAAACAATCATTTTTCAATGTTAGGCTGAAGTTCCTTCTTTCCTTTTCTGAATGCATTCTTTGATTTCTTCTTTCAACGTGGTTGTATGTGTCTTCTTTTTACTCTTGTATGACTCTATGCTTAGAATAATTTGCATGTCTTCAAAATACACCTTAAGTGTGCAATCTCCTCGGGGTGTAACACCTCGGTTGTACCCAAGTACCTTTCTTGGCATAACCTTGGTTTCACCTTGTAAATTTTTTCATAAAATTTCAACAAGTGTTTAACCTTAGTCTTCAACTTGTAAACTTTTCTCAAGTTTCAACAAGTTTAGACATAATCTCGGTTTAACTTCAACTTGTAAACTTTTCTCAAGTTTCAACAAGTGTTAAACATAATCTCGGTTCAAGTTTCAACAAGTGTTAAACATAATCTCGGTTTAACTTCAACTTGTAAACTTTTCTTAAGTTTCAACAAGTGTTAAACATAATCTCGGTTTAACTTCAACTTGTAAACTTTTCTCAAGTTTCAACAAGTGTTAAACGTAATCTCTCTTCTTTTTGCCCCCTAATGTGAACTTAAGTTCCACTTGGGTTCTCATTGAGCCGAATTGTTGTTCTATCACACGTTGCAGGTGGATTTCGAAGCATTTTCATGCTTTTTTACATAGGCTTCAGCTTCCTTTTGCATGTAAGGCCAAAAGAATCCCTACGATATTGCTCTATGGGCAAGGGATCTGCCCCCTGCATGGCTTCCACATACTCCTTTGTGGACCTTATATAAAAAAAATTTAACTTAGGCCAAGCTCTTCTCTTCTCGGACTTAATCATCCAGGCCGAGATCTTGTCTTCTGGGATCTGGGATCCGAGATCTGGAATCCGGGATCTGCTCACTTGGGCTGAGCTCTTGTCTTCTGGTATCCAGTGTTATCTCGGCTTCGCTTCGGTGAACCATTTCTTTTCTCTTGTTTTGACGCCTTTGTCCCCGGCGTGTCATCATCGGCTCTGGCATACTTTTCTATCCTGGCTATCAGTTTCTCCATGTTTTTTGGCAATGTCTTTGCGAGTGATTTTCGAAGCAGGCAGTCATCCTTCAAGCCATTTTTAAACGACACGACCGCCACCTCTTGGTTGCATCCTAGTATTCGGTTGAATACCTCATAACAACTTTTGGCATAGGCCCTAAGGCTTTCATCCTTGTCGATCTTCAGGGCCATTAGGGCGTCCACCCTCAATGGTTGTAGCTTGTTTGTCACGAACCTGGCCACAAACATCTCGGCCAGGCCTTCCCAGGTTTTCACAGTTCCTTTCGGCAACTTGTGAAACCAGTCCGATGCAATTGCTCCGAAGGATGAGAGGAACACCTTGCAGAGCAGCGGCTCATTCCCGGTGTACAACGCCATCAAGTTCAGGTACAAGCCGACGTGAAAGTTGGGATCCGACTTACCGTCATAGATCTGGAATCTCGGCATGCTTAACCTCTTCAGGGCTTCGAATTTGTCCAATTCTACCGAGAACGACGTTCTCTGCTTGACTGGGGAGGTTACCTCGGCATTTTGTTGCTTCCTCTTGAGGTAATCTCTCAAGTCCTCTTTGGTCCGCCCAGGAGCTCGGCTATCTCCTGACTTCAGTCTTTTCGATGCACTGCTCTCAGCTTCGTTGTGAGCCCTTTTCGATCTTTCTCCATTAGTTGTGTCGAAGCACAGCTCCTGCCTTTGAACATGCCGATGTTCTTTGGGGTCTGCTTCCTTGGTGCGATGTGTCCTTTGTGATTCTTCCCTCCTCGACACTCCTCGCCCGACCTCCCTTGAAGGCCGGTGAGAGTGTTTTTCGCTCCTAGTGTGCTAGGGGGCTACAGGGATTGTTTTCTATCCTCCCTTCTGGGCATTGGCCGCTGGAATCGGCGTGTCCTGTAACGGGTGGCTGTGGCTGCATGATGTTGTTTTGCATCATGAAATTGACGACCGATTGCAGGTCTGCCAATTTGTTCGCCATCTCTTTCACCTCTTCGTCCCTCTGCAGGCATCTATCTTTCCATACCTGGAGATTGTCCTCGTTCTAATACCCGCTTCGATCCGATTTCTTTGGTACGTTGCCCTCCTTGCCGACGTCTTTCTTGCCGTGATTCTGGTCCTGAGTCTCCTCGTTGCAACCATCTTCCCCCATGTTAGGGTCAACATGTTTCCCACTCTCAGTAGGGGTGTCATCCCCAACCTTCTCTTTCTATTCGTCGTTGGCCATCTATTTTCCTTTCTTTCTCATTGACGGTGTATAGCGACCCCGGTCTTTCCCCATTTGGTTGTTGTATCCGGACTTAGGTTCCGTGGATCCCGTTACTATATATTTGCTGTTGTCGTCCTTTAATTCCTTATTTTTGAGTTATAGGATGTGTTGGGCAGGTTTGTTACAGGTTGGTTGAACTTAGGAACCAAAGGTAGTTGCCCAAATTTTTGCCTTCACGCTCGAGCGGAGCTTTTGACGCTCGAGCGGGCCCTTTGTTGTTGCTTCTCCGCTCGAGCAGGAGTTTTGATGCTCGAGCGTGATTTTCCATCTTCCAGTATTTCCCCTGCAGTGTTGGACGCTCGAGCAGGCGTTTTGACGCTCGAGCGTGAGTTTGTGTGTGACGCTCGAGCGGGGAGTTTTACGCTCGAGCGGGGACCTGGTTCAGCAAAAGTTCTGGGAGTGTGTATCCACCGCTCGAGCGGGATTTTTGACGCTCGAGCGAGAGTCTGTGAGTGACGCTCGAGTGGGGGTTTCCACGCTCGAGCGGGGCGACTCTTATATAAAGCCGAGATCCGACTTTTTGGATCACTTTTCATCCCCCTTTTGATTTTAAAACCCTAGAACCGTCTTCTCTCTCTCCCTACACACCTTCTCCCTTAAGTTTGATCTACTTAGAGTGTATTTCTACCCTAGGTTCTTTATTAAAAAGGTAGAGGGTCGCAAGGGCTTCCTTTTAATCTGAGAGTTTGGCGGTTTGGAGCACTTTGGATTTTGGATCATCATCTCCATCATCTCCATTTGAGTTCTTCATTTTGAGGTAGGGATTTCCTACTCCATACTATAGGTTTTGTCCTAAGTTTTGGTATTTTGATATGTTGGTGTCATGTGGTAATTTTGGGAAATTAGGGTTTGTCTTATAATTCGAAAGAAGGGTTTTTCATCTATTAAACAACATATGTTTGTGTGTTAAACTGAGATAATTGAACCTTAGGGTTGATGTTGAGAAAAAGGGAAAAAAAAAAACTAATTGTTGTAATAAAATTAATTTGTATAATTAATTTTGGGAAAATTGTGGAATTAAGTCTAATTCATGAAACTTGGGAATTATGAGCTTAATTGGTGTAGTTGGGTAGTTTAATCACTTACCTATGAGAATGTGATTTATATTTGTTGATACATTTATTTCCTGTTTAGAAGTAACTGTTTTGGGCTATCGGTGGAGGATAGTCGTGATTGTTGTAGACATTGCATGTTGATTAGGGAAAACTGGAACTAATCACATTGAATGAGTCATTAAATATGACGGTTGAATTAATACAGCAAATTTGTGTATTGATTGAATATTGTGTATGACATGTGTTTAATACATTGTATATGCATATTGTTTGGGAGGAGATAGGGGATGTACTCCATGGTTTGAGGGAAGATAGGGGATGGACTCTCAAACCTGTTTAGGAGGAGAAAGAGGATGGACTCCATTAGTACAACTAATATGTGTACTTATTATTTATGGAAGTGTTTCAATATGAGCTTTGGTCTCATTTGAATGGTTGATATTGGGAGTAATGTTAATGTGAGTTATAGTCTCATATTGTAGTTTGGCTAGGTTCTGAGCCATGTATGTATAATTGGAAAGTTGAATAATAACGGAAAGTGAAATCTATCATGGACATTAGTGTCATGAAACTGTATAATGATGTATTGATTATGTTGTGTTAACCATCTATCGAATGCTATTGCTTTAGTCAATTCTTATATTTGGTTTAGTATTTTTCTACTGGGCTGTGGCTCACCCTATACGGGAACATCATTTTCAGGTTCAGGTGATATGCTACCTCCAAGGACTTAGCTTGGATGGATTTGGAGTTGAAGACTCTGTTTAGATTAGTTGTTTATTTTGTTTTATTTTGATGTTACATGTAAACTCAAGCCTAGGGCTTAGTGTGTAAATGAGTTAGTACTCATACTTTTGTGTCCAAGTGTTGGCTTGGAAAGATGTAAGCCCGTAGGGCATTTACTTTCGTTATTACATGTAATGTCTTTTAATAAGATTACTCTGATGAATGAAATAATATTTTGATTTCTTATATCGATGCATGTTAATATTATATATTATGGGTTTAATTTTGAGGGCGTGACAACTTGGTATCAGAGCGTACCGGGTTCGAATACTTTGGGTACGTGGGAAGTGATTAGTATCACAATGGGTTCGTCTCGCTTGATAGAGACTTAGATGTACTGTTATATGCTTATATGATAACATGTTTATGTGATTATGTGGGTTTGGGATTTAATTTCTAGGATGTTGACTGGATCCTTGGGTTTCTATGAGTCTTGTTAGAAAAGCACTTGATCAATGCTGTTTCTAACCGGAACTCTAGTAACACCTCGGGACTGTCATTATTCAGGAATGAAATTCGTAGGTGCTTATGTGATTATGTGCTTACGTGGAATGAATTATTGTTGTCCAATGCATTAGGACGCAAGTGTTATAGTTTTGGCACACTTATTAATGTGCTGACGTCTTTGTTACCTTTATTAGGATGTCAGGACGAGGACGTGGTAGGCGTGGTAAGCGTGGTGGGCAGGAGATGCCTATACCGGATGAGATTCCGGCAGTACAGGAGGGAGTTGGCCAGGCCAATGTGGCCGAGCCGGTAGGACAGCAGGCTATGGGCGCTTTGGCCCGAGAGATAGCAGGGGCATTCAGGGAGTCAGTAGGCATTCTCAGAGCTGAGAATCAGGCTCAGGTTCATGTTGCAGATGCAGGGCCTTCTTTTCTGAAGAGGGAGTTCTTCCGGTCTAACCCGGACGAATTTTTAGGTGATCCTAAAGAGCCACTTAAGGCAAATGAATGGCTCGAACAGACAACGAAGACGTTTGAGATGCTAGGCATCGAAGACGAGGTACTGAAGGTGACCTTGGCATCTTTCCAGTTAAAGGGGGATGCGGGTCAGTGGTGGAAGTTCACAAAGGGCCGTATAGGAGGGACTTGGAAGGCTTTTGTGGATGCTTTCCAGGAAGAAGTTCCTGTCTCCAGCTGTTAAGGAGAGGTTGAGAGATCAGTTTAGCCAGCTTAAGCAGCAGAGTTCTTCGGTGGCCGAGTTTGAGGCCGTATTTACTAGCTTATCCAGGTTTGCACCTGAACTGGTGGCGTCTGAGGAACGCCGTTGTATAGAGTTTGAGAAGAAGTTGAGGCGCGGCCTCAAGCTGAGAGTTGGAGGGACTATGATTCGGGATTATGGGCGCTGGTTGATGCTGCAGCCCATATGGAGATTATGATGCAGGAGGAGGAAGGGCAGAAAGGCTCCAAGAGGAGTCAGGATGGCCAGAGTGATGGTAGGAGACAGAAGGGTTTTAACCCTCAGCAGTCTCAGAGTAGCTTTACTAGATCGACTTTTCCAGTGCCGAGTGCTAGTTCTGGGAAAGGCAGCCAGGGAGACATTACCTGTTTCAAGTGTGGTCAGCTGGGCCACAAGTCTCCAGCTTGCCCGGAGAAGGGAGGAGGACAGAGAGCAGTGTCATTTTCGACTCGATCTCAGAGCCAGAGTCATGGTAGAGGCCAGCCGCTCTCGTGTTATCAGTGCGGTCAGGCAGGGCACCTGAAGAGGTTTTGCCCGCAGTTGAGTGGCACATCTGGTGCATCTAGTTTGAGGCAGACTCAGAGTCATCAGCCAGCTCAGTCTGTTCAGGCCTCGAGGGCCAATCAGGGGGCTTCATCATCCCAGTCTATGCAGCAGTCTTATGCTCCTAGGGGTGAGTAGGTTGATCAGAGACCGTCTGGGCGCGTGTATGCCGTTACCGCGCAGGATCTTATACCGGCTCCATCTGTCGTGAAAGGTACCTTCTTGTTTTGCAACTCGGTTGCTAGTGTATTAATAGATACGGGAGCATTTCATTCTTTTATATCTGCTGCATTTGCATCTGTTTTGGGATTGGAGTTGGCACAGTTAGCATCTCCTATATGTGTAGTATCGCCTGTTGGGGGTGAGTTGATTTTGAAACACGGTTGTATAGGTTGTGATATAGAGGTCGCTGATCGTCGGCTTCCGTTTCCTTTTGTAGTTATGCCATGTCGGGATTTGATGTTATTTTGGGTATGGACTGGTTATCGTCGTACCGGGCAGTTATTGATTGCTACCGCCAGAGGGTCTCAGTTTGTACCTCGGGCGGGGAGTGTTTCTATTTCTTGGGGGATCGGGTTGGTAGTGTTTTGCCACCGATGTATGATCCGCGAGGGCGGAGTGAGTTGAGTGGTCTTCTTGCTAGTCTTTTGAGTAGTGAGTGTGATGAGACCCAGACTGTGTTGCCGAGAGTGGTTTGTGAGTACTCGGACGTCTTTCCCGAGGATCTTGTTAGTTTGCCACCTCACAGGGAGATTGAGTTCTCTATTGACTTAGTGCCCGGCACGGCGCCGATTTCCATGGCACCTTATCGTTTTGCCCCAGCCGAGTTAGTTGAGTTGAAGGTCCAACTCCAGGAGTTGCTAGATAAGGGCTATATACGTCCTAGTGTTTCACCGTGGGGAGCACCGGCCCTCTTTGCTAAGAAGAAAGGTGGTGCTTTGAGACTATGTATCGATTACCGGAAGTTGAATCGGGCTACGGTCATGAATAAGTACCCTATGCCTCGTATAGATGATCTGTTCGATCAGTTGAAGGGTTCCCGTTGTTTCTCTAAGATAGATTTGAGATCGGGTTACCACCAGTTGAGAGTCAGGGAGGAGGATATTCCGAAGACGGCATTACGTACACAGTATGGCCACTATGAGTTCCTGGTGATGCCATTTGGGCTCACCAATGCACCGGCAATCTTTATGGACTTGATGAACCGGATATTCCGGGAATTCTTGGATCGTTTTGTAGTCGTCTTTGTAGACGACATTCTTATCTATTCACCTTCAGAGGAGGAGCACGAGGAGCACTTGAAAGTGGTGCTTGAGTTACTTAGAGCCCATAAGCTTTATGCCAAGTTTGGGAAGTGTGAGTTCTGGCTAGAGGAAGTCAAGTTCTTAGGCCATGTGGTTTCCGGGGAAGGGGTGTCTGTTGATACATCCAAAGTTGAGGCAGTGCAAGATTGGGCACAGCCTAAGAGTGTGTTTGAGATCCGCAGTTTTCTGGGATTAGCTGGGTACTACCGACGGTTTGTGAAGGATTTGTCCAGGTTAGCTTCGCCGTTGACTAGACTGACTCGAAAGGGAGTCAAATTTGTATGGAGTGAGACTTGTGAAAAGTCGTTCCAAGAGCTGAAAGTTAGACTGACCACCACTCCGGTCTTGATTATTCCGGAGAGAGGGTTGGGTTATGCAGTCTATTGTGATGCCTCACGAGAGGGTTTGGGTTGTGTGTTGATGCAAGAGGGGAAAGTGGTAGCCTATGGCTCACGTCAGTTGAAAATACACGAGAAGAATTACCCTACCCATGACCTAGAGTTAGCAGCTGTGATCTTTGCCTTGAAGATTTGGAGGCATTACCTTTATGGTGAGAGATTCGAGGTATTCTCGGATCATAAGAGTCTGAAATATCTGTTTACACAGAAAGACTTGAACTTGAGGCAGAGGAGGTGGATGGAGTTTATTGAGGATTATGACTTCGAGTTGCATTATCATCCGGGGAAGGCCAATGTGGTGGCCGATGCCCTTAGCAGGAAATCTGTTGGTGACATAGCTAGTATAGCCATCCGGGAATGGGAGATGTTGGGTGCACTTGGGGAGTTTGATTTGCTTCTGGGCGAATCCGTTGAGGCTGCGGCCTTGTTTTCTGTTGTTGCGCAGCCTACACTTGTGACTCGAGTGTTAGAGGCACAGAGAGGTGACCTTGAGGTGGAATCTCTCCGAGAGAGATCTCCAATGGGAAGATTGAGAAGGGTTTGAGGTGTATCTCGACCAGAGTGTGAGATACCGTGACCGTCTGTTTGTGCCGGAGTCTTGCCGAGAGGAGGTACTCCGAGAGTTTAATCATTTACGTCTTGCGGTACATCCGGGAGGCACTAAGATGTATCAGGATTTGGGTCGCCAGTTTTGGTGGCGGGGTATGAAGAGAGATGTGGCAGCTTTCGTATCTAAGTGCCTTACTTGTCAGCAAGTGAAGGCCAAGCATCAGAGGCCAGCGGGTTTGTTACAACCCTTGCCTATTGCCGAGTGGAAGTGGGAGCATGTCACTATGGACTTCGTTGTAGGTCTTCCGAGGACTCAGCGGGGTAGTGATGCTATTTGGGTGGTTGTAGACCGGTTGACTAAGTCGGCGCGCACTTCATTCCTATGCGCGTGAGAGATTCGGTAGATCATCTTGCCGACTTGTATATTCGGGACATAGTGAGATTGCACGGGGTTCCAGTGACGATCGTCTCGGATAGAGACCCTCGTTTTACTGCTAGGTTGTGGCAGAGTTTGCAGAGTGCCTTAGGCACTAAGTTGACCTTTAGCACGGCTTATCATCCTCAGACTGATGGGCAGTCCGAGCGTACTATTCAGATCCTTGAGGATATGCTTCGGGTTTGTTTCTTGATTTCAGTGGGTCGTGGGAAAGGCACTTTCCTTTGGTGGAGTTTGCCTACAACAACAGTTTCCAGTCTAGTATCGGTATGGCACCGTTTGAGGCCTTATATGGCCGACCATGTAGGTCTCCAGTTTGTTGGGCCGAGGTGGGTGATGCACCTTTGTTGGGTCCGGAGTTGGTGAGGGAAACGACGGAGAAAGTTGAGCTTATCCGTAGGAGGCTTGTTACAGCCCAGAGTCGTCAGAAATCTTATGCCGACCGTAGGAGGAGACCTTTGATATTTGAGGTGGGTGATCATGTCTTTCTGAAGATATCACCTAGGCGGGGATTGATGAGATTTGGGAAGAGTGGGAAGTTGTCCCCTCGATTTATTGGCCCTTTTGAGATTCTTGAGAGGATTGGTGAGGCTGCCTATCATTTAGCTTTGCCACCGCAGTTATCCGGAGTTCATGACGTGTTTCATGTGAGTATGCTTCGGAAGTATGAGCCGGATCCATCGCATGTATTGGATTGGACCGACTTAGAGGTAGATGAGGATGCCTCGTATGAGGAGGCCGGTTCGGGTCTTGGATAGGCGGGATCAAGTTTTGCGAGGCAAGACCATCCCTTTGGTAAAGGTTTTGTGGAAACATCACGGGGTGGAGGAAGCCACTTGGGAACGTGAGTTGGAGGTCCGAGAGAAATATCCGGATCTGTTTGTAGATGCTTGAGCATATGTTGTTTATTTTGTTGTAATATTGAATCTTAAGTGTATTGAATATAACTTAAGTTGTGAAACATGGTTTACGTTTTGAGTTTATGGAAGAATTTTGAAACTTGCCTCATAATGGAAGTTTAGTGTAACATTGCATATGTTGAATATATTGTATAATTGGAAATGTATCATGAACATTGAATATAATACGAAATGGTGAATCTTATAGATTGATAATTGTTGAATTGGAAAGAAATGCATGTTGATGATGCAAGTTGAAATATATGTTGTTTTACATATTGTGAGATGCCTCTTGGTAAGAGATGGAATGACCGGTATTGGGTCAGATTGTTTAAATATTGAAATGTCATATTGTTGGAAATTGAGGAAAACTTGTTTTTGAAAACTTATGCTTAATTTCGGGGACGAAATTCTTTAAGGGGGGGAGGTTATAGCGACCCCGGTCTTTCCCCATTTGGTTGTTGTATCCGGACTTAGGTTCCGTGGATCCCGTTACTATATATTTGCTGTTGTCGTCCTTTAATTCCTTATTTTTGAGTTATAGGATGTGTTGGGCAGGTTTGTTACAGGTTGGTTGAACTTAGGAACCAAGGTAGTTGCCCAGATTTTTGCCTTCACGCTCGAGCGGAGCTTTTGACGCTCGAGCGGGCCCTTTGTTGTTGCTTCTCCGCTCGAGCGGGAGTTTTGACGCTCGAGCGTGATTTTCCATCTTCCAGTATTTCCCCTGCAGTGTTGGATGCTCAAGCGAGCGTTTTGACGCTCGAGCGTGAGTTTCTGTGTGACGCTCGAGTGGGGAGTTTTACGCTCAAGCGGGGACCTGGTTCAGCAAAAGTTCTGGGAGTGTGAATCCGCCGCTCAAGCGGGATTTTTGACGCTCGAGCGGGGGTCTGTGAGTGACGCTCGAGCGGGGGTTTCCACACTCGAGCGGGGCGACTCTTCTATAAAGCCAAGATCCGACTTTTTGGATCACTTTTCATCCCCCTTTTGATTTCAAAACCCTAGAACCGTCTTCTCTCTCTCCCTACACACCTTCTCCCTTAAGTTTGATCTACTTAGAGTGTATTTCTACCCTAGGTTCTTTATTAAAAAGGTAGAGGGTCGCAAGGGCTTCCTTTTAATCTGAGAGTTTGGCAGTTTGGAGCACTTTGGATTTTGGATCATCATCTCCATCATCTCCATTTGAGTTCTTCATTTTGAGGTAGGGATTTCCTACTCCATACTATAGGTTTTGTCCTAAGTTTTGGTATTTTGATATGTTGGTGTCATGTGGTAATTTTGGGAAATTAGGGTTTGTCTTATAATTTGAAAGAAGGGTTTTTCATCTATTAAACAACATATGTTTGTGTGTTAAACTAAGATAATTGAACCTTAGGGTTGATGTTGAGAAAAATGGAAAAAAAACCTAATTGTTGTAATAAAATTAATTTGTATAATTAATTTTGGAAAAATTGTGGAATTAAGTCTAATTCATGAAACTTGGGAATTATGAGCTTAATTGGTGTAGTTAGGTAGTTTAATCACTTACCTATGAGAATGTGATTTATATTTGTTGATACATTTATTTCCTGTTTAGAAGTAACTGTTTTGGGCTATCGGTGGAGGATAGTCATGATTGTTGTAGACATTGCATGTTGATTAGGGAAAACTGGAACTAATCACATTGAATGAGTCATTAAATATGACGGTTGAATTAATACATCAAATTTGTGTATTGATTGAATATTGTGTATGACATGTGTTTAATACATTGTATATGCATATTGTTTGGGAGGAGATAGGGGATGTACTCCATGGTTTGAGGGAAGATAGGGATGGACTCTCAAACCTGTTTAGGAGGAGAAAGAGGATGGACTCCATTAGTACAACTAATATGTGTACTTATTGATTTATGGAAGTGTTTCGATATGAGCTTTGGTCTCATTTGAATGGTTGATATTGGGAGTAATGTTAATGTGAGTTATAGTCTCATATTGTAGTTTGGCCAGGTTCTGAGCCATGTATGTATAATTGGAAAGTTGAATAATAACGGAAAGTGAAATCTGTCATGGACATTAGTGTCATGAAACTGTATAATGATGTATTGATTATGTTGTGTTAACCATCTATCGAATGCTATTGCTTTAGTCAATTCTTATATTTGGTTTAGTATTTTTCTACTGGGCTGTGGCTCACCCTATACGGGAACATCATTTTCAGGTTCAGGTGATATGCTACCTCCAAGGACTTAGCTTGGATGGATTTGGAGTTGAAGACTCTGTTTAGATTAGTTGTTTATTTTGTTTTATTTTGATGTTACATGTAAACTCAAGCCTAGGGCTTAGTGTGTAAATGAGTTAGTACTCATACTTTTGTGTCCAAGTGTTGGCTTGGAAAGATGTAAGCCCGTAGGGCATTTACTTTCGTTATTACATGTAATGTCTTTTAATAAGATTACTCTGATGAATGAAATAATATTTTGATTTCTTATATCGATGCATGTTAATATTATATATTATGGGTTTAATTTTGAGGGCGTGACACGGTGCCAAATTGTGTGTGTCAATTTCCGACCACACTGCCAAACTAGTACTCAGCTGTAGGACACCGACAGAATAGATTAACCCCGAACAACCTGTCACAAAAAGAAGAGATTCTGACGGTGGTTTGTCCACCCGGGGGCACTCTGACGATCAAGTCAGTTATCTCTCATAGATAGCAATTAGTGCTTAACTCACTAGACAGAATACAAAAAGCACACCTTAGACCCATGGGGGTGCCTCTCTTTTATAGCCAACACTTACCTAATCCTAATAGAAGCCTAGCTTCAATGGACTTAGGATTACTGCTAATCTTGGACTCCTAGTAGAATTGGGATAAACTCTCTAAGAGTCTTATCTTTACCCAAACTGAAGTCCTCTCTCATTCTAGGACTCTTGTCCCTTATCCGCTTATCTCGGATTCCGGTATCTTCGCAGATAACCTCGGCCTAGCCGAGATGATCTCGGCGTCATGACCAGGACACGTGGCACCTCGGCTGGCACTTCGGTGACACCTCGGCCACGTGTTGTCATTCAAAAAATTATGTCCCCACACCAGGCTATGAAGACACTTCACGGAAACCTTTGATTTCCTAACTCTTTTTTGGTAATGATTTCCAAACTCTTTTTTGGTAATGTTTTCCTAACTCTTTAGTTAAGAGCTTTATTTGATATGAAATATTTTACATTTCTTATAGTAAACTCCAATTATTATTTGAATATGTTTTTGAAATTCTCATCATATCCCAAGAGTGTCATTTTAGTAAACAAATAAGTTTCAAATGAAATAAATATAATTGTTGAATATTTTAGTCAAGACTGGGTCTCATTTTATTTGGGTCAAAAACAGGTAAAATTCAATTTGGAATTAAAGAAGTGTTTTGAAAGTTTTTAAATTAAATTTAAATTTAAATTTAAATTAAGATTCAAGTAAGAATTAGATACCCTAAAACTCACATTCCAAATATCACACAAGCACTCAAAGTGCACAAAATGAGGAAAAAAGTACAAGCTAAAAAGCACAATGTAAAAGGCAAGCAATAGGCATGCTCTGAAAGCAACATATAAATTCAGCCAATAATGACATTTGATGACTTATAACACATCAAAAATGTTACGGGTCTAAAAAAATTAAGAAAAATTTTACATAATACTTATTTGGGTGTAGAAAAATAAATTATCAAAAATTATATATAATATTCAATGAAAATTTTTTGATAAATTTTTTTAGGTCCTTAGCATTGCTCTTAACAATTTAATGACATATATGCATAAAATATGTCTAACAAATCAGTCCAATTATTAAGGACCAACATATTTATAATGTTACGAAAATGCAATTTGCATGGCAAACTCTCTCATATCTTAACAAGTAAGAAATCATGCCTAAAATATAAGAAAAGAAAAATAAGACATTTGTCACAAATGTGTAGAACTAAACATATATTTAAGATGACTCATCTTCATACTTTTTAATTTTGTCTTTTTGCTTATTGTTAGTAATGGGAGTTAAAGAGAATTTGCCTGAAATTTTCCATATATTATCCTCGTGTTTTGTATTTGTTTAAATCGTTTTAAGAATTTCTTTCTATTCTCATTGCTTGATAAGGATAAATCATAAGGACTTTAAATCCGGCTCCATTCATTATTTTCCTTAGCTCCCAACTCTCTCATTTCTTTAATAAGATTAGACACTAGAAGTTGTGGAAGATTTGGAAATGATTGACAAGAAATATTAAAAGAAGACAGAGAACCATACACTAGGTCTCTATGTTTTGATGGTGCACCCAAAGAAGGCACACAAGCCTTATTCCCCTTAACACTAACTATACCTTGATCTCCCTATGAAGGTATATACCCTATTATTCTCATTCTTCCTCCACAATTGAAAAGTGGGCTTTCAAGGATTAAGGTGGCACCTATTGTGAGTATGACCAAAACTTGCATTTGTTTCACGTTGGAGGTTTCCATTGTACCTCCAAATTGAGGTGTCATTAACCATACCATCACTAAGTTTGATTGTGAAGTTCTTTGGAATTTCTTTATGAGCTTCTATCAAGATGCTCACCCTTAAAAAAATTAAGTCTAGTTCTTCACTTGGGTAGACTCATCAAGATATAACTGAGTGACTAAACGCATAGTAAGAAACTCAATTCATCATCATGCCATAGCCGCAGTGGCACATTAAAAATTTTAGTCCAAATCAAAATTAAGCACCACACACCACCTTTTTAATATTAAAAACCTCTCTCTACAATAATAATGACCCAAACTTACTTTGGTCTCCAATTGCATAGGGCAAAACCCGTTTCTCCTCTAACATTGCAACAACTATGGACGGGATGATTTGAGGTTTCTGAATTTGATTTATAACACCATGTCAATCAACTGAGCTTGAGCTTGAGGTCGAAGCAATCGTTAAACCCCCATTATTCCTCAATGGAACCGTATCAACAATGTGTTATCCGGTGACCACTATCCCATGGTTAGGGATAATCAATTCTTGTGAAGATTATCCTATAGAAGTTGGGATTTCTCTTCGAATGAGTTATAAATCTTCACCTTAGCAATTATGTATTTTGTTTTCACTTCGTCCACAAATTCATTTGATACCCCAAGATCAAACTCTTCATTCACAATCTAGTAGTAAATACACACTTCACAGAAACCTTTGATTTCCTAACTCTTTTTTGGTAATGTTTTCCTAACTCTTTAGTTAAGAGCTTTATTTGATATGAAATATTTTAAATTTCTTATAGTAAACTCCAATTTTTATTTGAATATTTTTTTGAAATTCTCATCATATCCCAAGAGTGTCATTTTAGTAAATAAATAAGTTTCAAATGAAATAAATACAATTGTTGAATATTTTAGTCAAGATTGGGTCTCATTTTATTTGGGTCAAAACAGGTAAAATTCAATTAGGAATTAAAGAAGTGTTTTGAAAGTTTTTAATTTAAATTTAAATTTAAATTAAGATTCAAGTAAGAATTAGATACCCTAAAACTCACATTCCAAATATCACACAAGCACTCAAAGTGCACAAAGTGAGGAAGAAAGTACAAGCTAAAAAGCACAATGTAAAAGGTAAGCAATAGAAATGCTTTGAAAGCAACATATAAATTCTGCCAATAATGACATTTGAGGACTTATAACACATCAAAAATGTTACGGATCTAAAAAAAATAATAAAAATTTTACATAATATTTATTTGGGTGTAGAAAAAAAATTATCAAAAATTATATATAATATTCAGTGAAAATTTTTTGATAAATTTTTTTAGGTCCTTAGCATTGCTCTTAACAATTCAATAACAACGATACCATCCGATCTTCGTAAGTTTACAATGAAATTTATTTTGATAATCTGAATAATTTATATTGTAAAGTTTACCGAACAAATCAACCATTCAAAAATCAGATTAGTTGGACAGTCCAACTCTTCTTTCTGTCGATCACTAGATCTTCACTACTTTACTAGCAGACTGAGTTATAGCTTGAGCAAGAGCAAAGGCAAACATCTCTATTGCTTGAGTTGGAGCTTTGGACTCGATGAGATATTATTGGGTGCATACCTTAGAGTATCTTCCATTCTCTCCTCACCATACAAATGAACAAATAGGCAATCTAATAGATAAATTATGGCTTCCTCACCGTTAGCAAGCTTCCACAGCCAATGAACTTATGTGATGTGCTGACAATTGTCCAATTAATATTAACAAAAGATCAACCAAGCACTGCCCTGATTCTGGCAATATGAAGTACATCTACATTTTTGTACAAAGGTGACCAATACTTTCCTCATACAGCTCTGCAATATGCCACAAAAACTAAAAACTAAACAGAGCAAAACGAATACGACAAACAAGCACCATTCTTATCATGTAAAATCATTCCCTGTGTCATGTTTCTCATCTCTTAGTCCATCACCATTCTTATCACGTAAAGTCATACCCCGTGTCAAACTCATGTTTCTCATTTCTCCATCCATCACAGTAGGCACAGAACTCAAATTTTTTATGTAACAACATTGCAAAACATCCAAACCATCATTGAAGCTCTTTGATATGAGAATATAATACATTTAATGCATTGCAAGGCAACAAAACATTTATTGGAAAGCTTTCATTTACGGCAACTGGACAATGTGGTACATATATTGTTGGACATCAAAGCAAAGGCCCCAATTACATACACAACCTTTTTTAATACAGCATACGACACTAACTTCCAGCAGTGGCCCAAGAACTGGGCTGGGCCGGATTTGGTCAGATTTTACCTGTGATGTTGACATGATAAGGAGATGGCTGTTTTGAGCAAGGGTTTTAAGCTTCAAAGCAGAAAAATCTCCCCGAACAAGACAGTACTTGATGTTTTCAGAATAACTGGAAAAACAGACTAGTCGATCCATCACCGAATGATCTGAGATCTGCAGGTTTCACCAAAACTCTGCACAGTGGGCATGTTCTTTCCCTCTCGAACCTGGAAACACAGGACCCTTTTTTATCCCATACAGAAATTCGAAGTAGAAAATTCATGTTTTAATAGATTCAGTGCAACCGTTAATGGCACTCTGAAATCACAATCAAATTCCATCTATTTAATAGAACTTTGCTTTGAACGAACATAATACACCACAAGGTCATAATGATAGTATTATTGTAATTCAACATGAAAATGATACCAAATAACCTATGGTGATTGCTGCAATTAAATCACTAGAATAAAACAATGCCCGTGAACAATTTATCTCTAATGGCACTCTGTTTTGTACATGTTGATTATCAAGCTATGTCACCTGCGTGTATGTAAGACCAGGGGTGAGAATTTCTGATGCTGTAATGAAACTAAGTTTCGTATTCAATCCGTTTCATAGCATTTTTTTTTTTTATAAGAACCTTTAAAGCCAGATAGCATTCAATTACTAATAACAGACACACCATACACATTGAGCAAACTCTCTCAACTCTAACACATACAACAGAGGCCAACTAGGATGTCTAGGCTTTCAACTTCCACACCTTTCGGCTGTGTTTGAATCGAAGATTTGGGGAGGGATTTGTGAAGGGAAAGGAAAAGAAAAGGGAAAAGACTTTCATTCACTTTTCCCTTCCTTTTTCCTCTTTCCCATCCTTTTTCCTTTCCATGACAAATCCCCCTCCTCAAATCTTTGATCCAAACACACCCTTAATGCTACACTGAGAAATTCTTCATCATACATTTTCTAGTGATAGACTTCAAGCACATTTATTAGAGCCCCAAAATACTATATTACTGTTAGGCTTCCAATTTTCAAGTCCAAGAGGGGTTGGGCGACTAGTTAAGCAATCCACCAAACAGGTTCTCCACCAACTTGCTTCTTGTTTGGAGAGGTGGATATTTTACCGTATTTTATCAAAAGAACACAAAATGCTATAAATGGAAAGCAATCAAAGAGCACAACCACCAAAAATTCATTAAATAATAACAATTTGAAGTATATGAATGCTCCGCTGAACAAAATACACCGAAGCACACAAAAAACAAGCTGAACAGAGGACAGAAAACTAACCATTCCGATACACAGTCTTCACAAAATATGTGTTTACAACGTAACAAGATTGGAGCATGCATCTTTTCCTGGCAGATAGCACACAGATCACCCGCTGCACTGACCTGCATTAGATCGCATCAAGCTGAATAAGTTAATAACTTTCCCTTAAATAGTAAATATTCTGGAAGAATCCACTCAAAGCAATTATTAACAAGCACGAGGTCAAAACACTACAAAGCAAATCAAAAAGGCATCATAAATGGAGAGCACATAGTGAGGAGTTGTTATTCACATTTTTTTCTCAAACACATCACTGTGAACAAAGACTATCATCAATTACCAATGGAACGAATCCAAACATCTTCATTAATTGAATTCATCGAAAAATGAAGTTTGACAAATATCCATGTCAGACACCTAACATTTGGACAAAGGTGTGGGATATGTGTCCGTCCGATACTTTACATGATAAATTAAAAATATAAAATATAAACTTTTTTTTTCAAGTCCACATACCCTTTAAATTTGAGGTTTGATGGGTCTGATCTATACGTATGCACCCATACCTGACACCTATGATGCACGGACACGCACGACACGGACACGGGAAAACGCAAATTTTCAAAAAATAGGGGACACGACACGCTAGGGGCACGTTCAATATATATAATTTTATTTATTTATTATATGTACAATTAAAATATATAAATATTATTTATTTATTTTAATATCAAATATTATTCACAAATTAAAATTTTTCAATAAATAAAAATAATTTATTTAAGCAAATAATAATATCTAAAAAATTGAAAAAAAAAAGAAAAGAGGAAAAAAAAGATTTTTTTTTGTTCAAATATGTATCTATATTAGTATATAAATATATAGTATATATATTAGTATATAATATATATCTATATATATTATCAGAAAAAGAAAATAGAAAAAAAAAATCGAAGACAGAGAGAAGGGGGGATTAACATCACTCAGTATATAAAAGGAAAAAAAAATAAAAGAACAAATAAAATCAGACTAAGAGGAGAGAGAGAGAGAGAGAGAGAGAGAAAGAGACTGAGAGAGAGACTGAGAGAGAAGAAGGACGAAGAAGAAGAAGATCGAAGAACGAAGAAGAGCGGCGTACCTTAACGAGTGACGATGAGACGAGCTACGACGAGCGACGACCGACGAGAACCGTCGACAAGTGACGAGCGACAACGAGCGACGAGCTACGGACGACGAGCAACGAGCTATGAGTTACAAGCTACGACGAGCGACCACTAAAAAGTGACCAAGTCCTCTCTTTCTCTTCTATTCTAATCGAATGAGGCAGACATTGCTCTATTGTTGTTTTTTTACAAATCGACCCCAAAAAAAGTTGTGTAAATTATGAAATTACCTCCGAACGTGTCCCAAAGTGTCCAAACGTGTCCAGAACGTGTCCGGATGTAAAAAAATAAAAAAAAAAAGGGGGACACTCTCTGCTACGTGTCGGACACGTGTCCACCACGTGTCCACCGCGTGTCCGACACTGGTACGGAGCCCTCGAAGAGGTGTCCGTGCTTCATAGCCTGACACCCATACCCAACTTCCAAGTCCATGTAACATGTAGAAGACCATCAAGTATATCAAGTAGAGGGGAAGAAATGAAGGACTGAATGTGCTGGTATGACATGTGATCAAAGTGTATCATATAAAAGATGAGACTCTTTTAAGATAGAAGAGAGTAACTAAGTAGAGGATGTTAAGTTTGAACAAAACGATTTAAGATACAATAATAACACAAAACCCATAAAAATTTATAGGAATTAATGTCATATTGCATTTTTTATTATCTTTGAATGATATATTTATATATATAACATATAATAAATATATAAAATTATATATTTCATGCGTGTCTCCCAGGTGTCGTGTCCTACATTTTTTGAGAATTAACGTGTCGGCGTGTCCGTGTCGTATCCGTGTCGTGTCCGTGCTTCTTATACCTGACACCCATACCCAACTTCCAAGTCCATGTAACATGTAGTAGACCATCAAGGATCAAGCAAAGGGGAAGAAATGAAAGACTGGATGTGCTGGTATGACATGTGATCAAAATGAGACAAATAAAGAGGAGACTCTTTTAAGATAGAAGAGTAACTATGTAGAGGATGTTAAGGCAGATGAGTAAATGAGACAAGAATGTAAAGCACCAACCAATGACAAGGAACTAGTCACATAAAAAGTGAAAGTAATCCACATCACCAACAGGGAATGTGGTCATTCAACACACAGTCTCTACAAAAACAAGGCTAAGAAGAATGGGTTGGAGTTGTGAGAACAGACCCTATCAGTCGTGATTCGTGAGTAATGTAGAAGCCTTCATTAACAAAAGATTCATTAGCGATATTTTAGTCACACTGTATACAACTCAGTGGCATGAAATTCTGGTTCGAAGGGGCTGGTTAGAGACAAACCAAACAATATTTAAAACCCTAGTGAGCAGTAGAAGGTAGGCAACCGTACCCCCACTTTTTGACGGAGTGGCTAATTCTCATGAGTCAAACCACGCACAAAATTTAGAAGCAGAATAAATTGTTTTGTTCAATCGCTTAAACACACATGCCTATCAATTAGATACATGTGAAACTAGTTATAAGTTTGAACAAAACAATTTAAGATACAATAATAAAACAAAACTCATATAAATTTATAGGAATTAGTGTTATATTGCATTTTTTATTATCTTTAAATGATATATTTATATATATAACATATAATAAATATATAAAATTATATATTTCATGCGTGTCTCCCAGGTGTCGTGTCCTACATTTTTTGAGAATTAACGTGTCGGCATGTCCGTGTCGTGTCGTGTGTCCGTGTACGTGCTTCTTATACCTGACCCCCATACCCAACTTCCAAGTCCACGTAACATGTAGTAGACCATCAAGGATCAAGCAAAGGGGAAGAAATGAAGGACTGAATGTGCTGGTATGACATGTTATCAAATTGAGACAAATAAAGAGGAGACTCTTTTAAGATAGAAGTGTAACTAAGTAGAGGATGTTAAGGTAGATGAGTAAATGAGACAAGAATGTAAAGCACCAACCAATGACAAGGAACTAGTCACATAAAAAGTGAAAGTAATCCACATCACCAATAGGGAATGTGGTCATTCAACACACAGTCTCTACAAAAACAAGGCTAAGAAGAATGGGTTGGAGTTGTGAGAACATACCCTATCAGTCGTGATTCGTGAGTAATGTAGAAGCCTTCATTAACAAAAGATTCATTAGCGATATTTTAGTCACACTGTATACAACTCAGTGGCATGAAATTCTGGTTCGAACAGGCTGGTTAGAGACAAACCAAACAATGTTTAAAACCCTAGTGAGAGATAGCAGGTAGGCAACTGTAACGCCCTCAAAATAAACCCATTATATATTTATCATTGACATGCAATATTTAAAGAAAACAATTCATTATCTCATTCATCAGAGTATTACTAAATAAAAGCAGTACATGTAACATCAAATTAAATGCCCTACGGGCTTATATCTTTCCAAGCCAACACTTGGACACAAAAATATGAGTTCTAACTCAACTACAAGTAAAGCCCTAGGCTTGAATGTTTACATGTACTATCAAATAAACACAACTAACTGAAGATAGTCCTCAAAATCCAAAAGTCAAATCCTTCCAAGCTAAGTCCTTGGAGGTAGCTTATCACCTGAACCTGAAAATGATGTTCCCATATAGGGTGAGCCACAGCCCAGTAGAAATATACTAAACCAAATATAAGCATTGAATAAAGCAATAGCATTCAATAGATGGTTAACCAAGATAATCAATTATATCATTATACAGTCTCATGACACTAATGTCTATGACACGTTTCACTTTCCATTATTATCAATATGGCTCAGAACCTGGCCAAACTTACAACAGTGAACTATATATCATATTCACATTACTTCCAATATCAACAAAACAAATGAGACTCAGGCCCATATCAAAACACTTCATACTTCTCGTTTGATACACATTTTAGTGCTGTATCAATAACATGTAAAAACACTTCAATATCAATAAGCACACATAATAGTGATGCTAATGGAGTCCATCCCCTATCTCCTCCCAAACAAAATCCGGTTTAGAGGTCCATCCCTTATCTTCCCCTAAACCGTGGAGTACATCCCCTATCTCCTCCCACACAATATGCAAATGCAATGCTCAATCAATACACGTATTTTCTGTATTAATCCAATAGTCAAAATTTACTGACTTAACCAATGTGATTAGTTTCAGTTAACCCTAGTCCACATGCAATGTCTACAACAATCGCGACTATCCTCCACCGATAGCCCAAACAGTTATTTCTAGACTGGAAATAAGTATATTAACAATTCAATAGGCGAGTGATTTAAACTATCCCACTACACCGTTAAATCAATAAATTCCTCAATTCACCTTAAATTAATTATACAAATTAATTTATTAAAATAACTAGGGTTTTTCCCAAAATTTCCAAAATACCCCCAACATATCAAAATACCAAAACTTAGAACAAAACCTATAAGATGGAGTAGGAAATCCCTACCTCGAAAAAAATAACCCGAATGGAGAAGATGGAGATGATGACCCAAAATCCAAAGTGCTCCAAATCCTCTCTTTTTCAGATTAAAAGAAAGCCCTCGCGAAGCTCTACCTTTCTTCCAAAGGAACTAGGGTAGAAGACCACTGGGAATAGATCAAATCTTAGAGAGAAGGTAAGAGTAGAGAGAGAAACTCTCAAGGGGCGGTTTTTTAAAGTTAAGAGAGAAAAAGTAGGTCAAAAAGTGATCCAAAAAGTGAAATCTCGGACTGATGTAGTCGACTCCCCGCTCGAGCGTGGAAACCCCCGCTCGAGCGTCACTCACAGACTCCCGCTCGAGCGTCCAAACTCCCCGCTCGAGCGTCGAATACGCACTCCTAGTACTTTTGCAGAACCAGGTCCCCGCTCGAGCGTCTAACTCCCCGCTCGAGCGGCACTCACACACTTCCGCTTGAGCGTCCAATCCCACGCTCGAGCGTCCAACACTGCACAGGAAATACTGGATGGGTGATAATCCCGCTCGAGCACCAAAACCCCCGCTCGAGCAGACAAGCAACAAAAGGATCCCCGCTCGAGCGTCAAACTCCCCGCTCGAGCGGACAGGTCAAAATCTGGGCAACTAGTTTTGGCATCTAAACTCAACCGACCTGTAACAGACCCGCCCAACACATCCTATAACTCAAATACAAAGAGATTAAAGGACAACAACAACCAATATATAATGACAGGATCCACGGAACCTAAGTCCGGATACAATAATCTAAAGGGAAAAGACCGGGGTCGCTATAGCAACCGTATCCCCACTTTTTGACGGAGTGGCTAATTCTCATGAGTCAAACCACGCCATAGCGGTGGGGCAGATGACCACTTGCCATCATATCACGTCAAAACCTCTAACCTAATACATAATAAACATGTACAAGAATATAGAAGGGAAAAGAAAAAAAAAAGTATTCCAAAGAGATATTTATCAGTGACATAGCAACACGTGATTCAACTTATGGAAATTGCTCAGTAGGGTGCATGAAAAACGAAAACTGCACTACCTGCTCTGAAGTTGCGCAAGCACAGTAATGACTCTCTTTGCGAGACAATGCCTTTAACGCAGCAAAGAAAGATTGGACCTGAAAACCACTGTAGACACCCCATTTTTGACCGTCCTCAAGACTTGGACGTCACCGTTGGAACACTCGGTGATCATCCATGTTTGTGTTCGTTTGGAGTTCCCGGAGTTCTTGGCTCGCGCGCCTTGCCTCAGGACCTCCGAACTCGATCGTTTTGTGTCTGGTTTTGCACCAAACACTTGTGCTTTGCCTTGGAGGGGCAGGGAATGCCTTGTGAGGCATCCCCACACACCACCGGCTGTGGCTAGAGGCCACCGGCTGGCTGTAGTTTCCACCGGCACTATATTGTGCCGGTCGGCACTATTTTGTGCCGGTCGGCACTCTTTTTGGCAAAATGACCATTTTGCCCAGCCGGCTACTTTACAGCTGCTTTCTGAGATATTTTCAAACAGCTGTTTAGCTCTTGTTTCTCCTCCATACACGTGTATGGAGGGATGAGCCCTTGGATGACTTAGTTTGTAAGTCTTTGTTGCCTATAAGGAGAAGGCTCTTCTCTTGGCTCAAGGGTTAGCAAAATTTAGAGAGTTAGAGGGGAAAAGAGAGAGAGAAGCTCTGGTTTTTCTAGGGTTTGAGGTGCATACACCTTCTATCTCTATCCTTCTCTTGTGTGTCTAGGTGTTTTGTGCCTTACTATTGCACACAAACACCTAGTGTCTCACCTTCTCCTTGCAACTGAGGTTCTAAGGGCTGGTTTTTAGTGTTCTTGACTGGTTTGGAGCTCAAGGAACCAACAACTCCAACCTTTGTGAAGAAAAGTTCCAAGGGTAAGAAACTTACTTTATTTACCCCATTTTTGCACTCCATTTTTACTTGCTTTAAAACAGTTTTTGAGCTTAGTGTTTGGCGCAAAAAAGTTCTGTTTTTTAACCCTCTTTGTTGTATATTAAGAGTGTTTAGTGGTTTGGGTAGGTTTAACCACCCTTAGGCCTTGAAAAAGGCACTTTTTGTGCTATTTTGTGAGAGATCCGAGATTTTGGTGATGGGATCTCTTCACCATTGAAATCTTGAGGGATTTCAGTGGTGAAGAGCATGCCTTGAAGTCTCAAGAAGAAGAGGGCCACCCCCTCTCCTTGATGTCCTTGAAAAGGGCAAATTTTGCTTCCTTATGGAGCTTCATGCTTGGGTGTGTGTTGAGCATGTTTGACTTGTTTTCCATGCTTATATTGCCATGTTATAACATGATTTCAAGTTGGTTTAGGCCCCTTGTGCATGCTTAGCATAGTTGCCTTGTAATGCCTCTTTATGCCTCAACATGCTTAGGTTGTATGCCTCCATTTCTAGCATGTTTTTCGGCTTGTGTTTATGAAGAATATGTGCTCATATTATCATGTTTTAGGTCTGTCCATAAGTATTTTGGTCAATCTTAGCATGTTTAATATAGCCCCTTTGCATTTGGCTTGTTGGCCTTAAGAGCATGGATGTGTAGCATGCTTTACTTGCATAGTTTTTGATGGTTTGGAACCATTTCATGTGCTATTTCAGTCCCCTAGAGGTGCTTGTATGTTTACATTGCATGCTTCTTTGTGACTTCTTAAGCTTGTGTTGCATGCCCCATGTTTAGGCCTTGTTGCATGCCTTAGATTTCATGCCTCTTAGATGCCATCTAAGTGGTCCTTTGGGCCTAATTTGACATGCTAAAAGTCTGTTTAGGGTTGATTAATGCATGCCATAATTGCCTTGCATAGGCGTGGTTCAATGCCCAATTGACTTGTATTAAGCCTAGACCATTTGCATGCTTTGTTTGGCATGCTTTATTGCATGATTTGGCACCATGTTTGACATGAATTCCAGAGCTTTCCATGCATGCTTTTAGCCCATGTTTGGTCTCTTTAAGTGTGCTTGAATGTTGCCTATTTATGCCTTGGGTTTGGTACCTCAACATGTGCATTTGTGTGTGTGTGTTTAGCCCCCAATTCTAGGCATTTTGGCCACTGATTTTGGGCCTTTTAGGGTGGCCTAATTCTTATTCCTAGTCCACCCCCCGTTGGTTTGCATGCTTGCTTGTATGCCTTGCATAAGTGCATCACATTGTTCACTTTGCATGATAGATAACATGCTTAAGGTTGCATCACATTCGCATGCATGTTAGGCCTCTTGAAGTGAAGTATGATAGAGGTTTGGCACCCTTGTTTGCTTGATTGCATTGCATGCATTTGAAATTAAAATTGCACTCTCGGTTCTTTGGGCCATCATGCATGGAAATGCGTGATTGGTGGTCCGAGAACCGAGGCACACCCCCCTTAAGTCAAAAATATGATAAGGATTGTGTTTGGTGCATACATGCTTTGAATCACATTGCCATGCATTTTGTTGCCCTCTGCTGCTGTGAGTTGCAGGTTTTGCAGGCATTTTGTGCCGACCGGCACTTTTTAGTGCCGACCGGCAATCAATTTCCAGCCGATAACTTCATTTTGTGCCGGTGGCCTCCTCCTTCAGCCGGTGGTGTTGTACCCCAGCCGGTGGTACTCCCCAGTGCCCTGAGAGGTACTCCTGGGACTTTGGCAATTTTCAGAGGAGGATAGCAGGGAAAACAGAGGCACACTTGCATGACAGTGCGATTCTGAGCGAATCCCGGGCGCGCGATGCATTTGGGCCCTCCTCCCGAGGCATTTACTGTTTAATTAGATTAATTATTTATTTAATTAATTTAGTTGATTTGTAATAATTAATTAGCTTGCGTAGTTAATTATTTGTATTATTATTTTGGTCCCTCCGAGTGAGGGCAAATTTGTAATAAGTGTGGGTGCGTGGGCATGTCTGTCTTCCAATCCCCATTTCTTTCTATCCCTTTTATTTACCTGCTTACGATGGTAGATTAGGGCACGTCTATTTTAGCATACCTTATGCAATGCATGTGTGCATCCATGCATTTGTTTGCATACATCGGGCTCGGTACATCATACGAACTGCATCGTACTTTCAATTCCAAATTGAATACGTGATAGTTGTTGCATTTCGTGTGCCATGCTTAGGATAGCCGAGCCTGTCTAGATTACATTCCGTATGCGATGCATTAGCCACTTAACATGAACTAGGTCATGCATGTTTGCTAACCGGGTTATTTGTTTTTGGCACGGAGTACGATGTAAGTTTTTTATACTTTAGCATACCACATGCGTGTGAATGTTGCCATGACAGTATGCTTACCATGCGGCTAAGTGCTTATATGGAATAAACTGTTTGAATGCCTGTGGGTGGAGGTTGGGTTGCTTGAGTTGGAAAACTCATTGAAATCCGTATTTTAGCCTACTTGCGGGTAGCAAAATCTAACGCGTTTTTTTAGACAAAAACGGATATGCGATGTTTGTTTCCAAGTTAGGCAATCCAGTCTATACTTTCGTGTTGTGCGCATCACATAGTAATTCTAGGTTAAAAACCGGAATAGGAACGCATATTGTTTTCAAAAACGGATATCACGGTTAGTAGAGGCCGGTCTTCGGACCGGGCGAAAGGGGGTGCTCATAGCTGACCTTCCCCGATCGTACCCAAGCTCCCGAGCCGAGACATTTGGTGATGACGGACACGTGGCCTTCGGCACTGAGTCAGGGTTTCCTAAATTTCCCATTTTTAAAAAATATTTAGGTGGCGACTCTGTAATCTGGCAAAGCAGTCCATGTTTGGCACTACTTTTCAAAAATCTGTTTTTCTCAAAACGATTTGCCAGAGTTGGACTCTTGGGTTCAGATTTAGAACCGCAACACACAAAAAAGGGAGTCCGAATTGTAGAGCGAAGCCCACAGGCGCGTCTACAACCACCAACCAATAGAAGAATAGGGGAAGAAAAGGAATAAAAACCATGTACAAAAAAACTACTACTAAAAAAAAAAACAGCCACCACAAAATTGCCAACAATAAAAGGAGCCGAACAATAGAAGTTAGGCATACTCAATACCTTCTCAACTACAGATGTGAGCTTGAAGGTTAGGTACAGCCCAGTCATTAATGATGAAAAGAGGCTCCCATATTCTTTGTTCAAGAAGAAACGATACCAGACTGGTGCTGGCAACAAGGCACGGTATAGCAGAAGCAGATACTCCACCAAAGTTAGCATTTGACCCTGTAAAATGAACCATAATAATAAATATAAAAAATTTATTATCGGCAATAAAATGAACCTAAATAAATGTTAAAAGGACCATTGTGCATTATACGAACCTAAATGAATTTTCTAAATGCACGAGTCAACATGAACTCACCTGTCTATGGTAATTTCACCCTATGCTGTTTTTGTAGTAAATTAGTAGAATACACTTGAGAACCATTGCCGATACGCCTGCCGAACCAAAGTATCCGAAACAAACCAACAATAAGAATTCTCACAAGGCACTGAGAAATTAAAAAACCATTTTTAAAAGTATATCACAATTGGACAAAGCCCTGGAAAATATGAATAGTACAAAATTAAAAAATCTCAACTTTGAACAAGGAGTTTCACACTTAACTAAAGCAGAATAGATGCTGAGCTTGAAACATGCTTAACTAATAAGGCAAAAGGCCTACACTGACAAATAGATTGTTTGATGCCTAATGACCCACAAAATTTAGAAGCAGAATAGATGCTGAGCTTGAAACATGCTTAACTAAAGCAGAATAGATGCTGAGCTTGAAACATGCTTAACTAAGGAAAGAAAAGCGCTCCAAACATTTTCCCTTCATAAAAGACAAAATACGTTGCTGAGATTTAGGAGGAAACACGAGAAAGAAATCACTTTGCAGCAGGTGCTGAACATAACCTGATCTAGAAGAAAGCAACATGCTTTTATACGTATTATTATGAAGTCAATAAGCACTATACCAGCTAAACTTTAACACTTTCTCATGACTTTCCCAACCTCACACAAAACCTTAGAAAAGGGTAAGGATGTAAATATTAAAATAATAATAATAATCACCAAAAAAAAATGTATTAAAAAACACTTATCAGAAAAAATTATTCTAATAAATCATAATATACTATGCGTCAGTTAAAAACAACAGCCAAACAAAAAAAAAAAAAACAGCAGTCAACATAATGACTAAGTGACAAGACACACCATTCACCATAATGATGAAGATAGCATGCCAAAAAGGTGGTATAGCTTTTGGAGGAACCATGATCAATGGATACAGAATATCATCATTCCAATACCACTAGTACACAACAATCACATGAAGCCCAAACACGAAAGAGATGCCAATGAGAATAGGTATTTTCCTCTCCCCCTGCAGAGAGAAACACTTCATATGCTTAATAATCAAATTTTTAGGATATTAAAAATAACAGTAACCCTATGAAGCACGGACACCTCTTCGAGGGCTTCGTACCAGTGTCGGACACGTGTCGGACACGGACACGCGTCGGACACGCGGTGGACACGTGTTCGACACGCAGCAGAGAGTGTCCCATTTTTTTCTTTTTTTTTTTTTTTTACATCCAAACACGTTCAGGACACGTTATAGACACGTTCAGGACACGTTCGGGGGTAATTTCACAATTTACTAAATTTTTTTGGGGTCAATTTGTAAATAAGTAAAAACAAACCAAAATTTGCCCTAATCTACTTCGAATAGAAGAGAAACAGCAGAGAAAGGGTGAGAAAGAGAGGACCTGACTTCGTCGTTCGTCGTTCGTCTTCTCTTCTCGTCGATCATCGCTCCTCATCAGTCGTCTCTCGATAGTCGTCAGTCGTGTCTCGCCCTTCGTCGTTAAGGTACACCTCTTCTTCTTCGATCTTCGATCTTTATTCTTCTTCAATTTCCCTCAGTCGCTCTCTCTCTCTCTCTCTCTCTCTCTCTCTCTCTCTCAGCCTCTGTCTTATTTCTTCAGTCGATCTTCGCCCTTCTTTTATTCCCTTCTTTTATTCTGATTTTATTTTTTTTCTTTTATTTTAATTTTAATTTAATTTTTTCTTTTCCTTTATTATGATTTTATTTTATTTTATTTTTTCTTTTCTTTTATTTTTCTTTTATATTCGGATTTTATTTTTTCTTTTCTATTATTTGAGTATATAATTTTAATAATGTATGTTTATATATGATGTTAAATCAATTAAATGTTTATTTTTTATAATTTTAATAGTGTTATTTTGTATATTTTATTACCTTTTAATGAATTTTTTTATAATTTTATGACATATAATAAATAAAATTAATTATATATATTGAACGTGTCCCCAGCGTGTCGTGTCCCCCATTTTTTAAAAATTTGCGTTTTCGCGTGTCCGTGTCGTGTCGCGTGTCCGTGTCCGTGCTTCATAGCAGTAACCATTATAGCTACATCAACAAACAAAATCCTAAACAGCATTCATAATAGAGAAGAACATTTACAGCACCTTCAGAGCTGTCTGCTTTCGTAAAATATCATTTGACTTAAACATCACGGCAGCAATCCAAATTGTAACAAAAAAACCTGCACCCTTGGAACATTTCAATTGTCAATGACTTTAAATATGGTTACAAGAAATGAAAATCAACAAGAAGTTAAAGCCTCAACGGCCACAACAAAGAACCTACTCAACTAAAAATTCTAAAACGCATAACTCCAGGTAAGCCCCGAAACTAAAGAGATATATCAACAAAAGAATAACTAGATTGTCCACATGTAACCTCCCCTCCAAGTTAAGCCGTGCCGGCCAAGACAAGCAAAAAGATTCGAACTATTGATGGTTCCTAGGAAGAGTTACTGTTCTGGGAATCCGAAATAGGCATTCATGTATTTTGTTAGAGGATTAAATAACTTGGTGTTGGAATACTAAATGACTGCTTAGGGAAAGTAAATGAGAGTTAAAGGGCATTAAAGTATAACAGGGGCAGTACCTTTAGCATATTGTAATAAGAATTTCAAAATTGTTGGATTTATCTCTTGACATTTGAATTACAAACTTTCAAAACTTTTTCCAGATTTTTGTTTAGAAATCTAGATTCCACAGTGATCGGAGATCTAGCAATCATTACTTGCAAGTTGCAACCAAAAGTGTACTTTTCTCTATTTTGATCGCTTCAAAAATAGCACCATCATCTTGGGTGCCGCCAGCACTAAGGCAAGGTCCACCTAAGCATATGTCTTTAAAAAAAAAAAAAAGATAGGCAGGCAAAGACATATGCTTAGGTGGACCTTGCCTTAGTGCTGGCGGCACCCAAGATGACAGTGTGTACATATATTGTTGGACCTCAAAGCAAAGGCCCCAATTACATACACAACTTTTTTTAATACAGCATACGACACTAACTTCCAGCGGTGGCCCAAGAACTGGGCTGGGCCGGATTTGGTCAGATTTTACCTATGATGTTGACATGATAAGGAGATGGCTGCTTTGAGCAAGGGTTTTAAGCATCAAAGCAGAAAGATCTCCCCGAACAAGACAGTACTTGATGTTTTCAGAATAACTGGAAAAACAGACTAGTCGATCCATCACTGAATGATCTGAGATCTGCAGGTTTCACCAAAGCTCTGCACAGTGGGCATGTTCTTTCCCTCTCGAACCTGGAAACACAGGACTCTTTTTTATCCCATACAGAAATTCGAAGTAGAAAATTCATGTTTTAATAGATTCAGTGCAGCCGTTAATGGCACTCTGAAATCACAATCAAATTACATCTATTTAATAGAACTTTGCTTTGAACGAACATAATACACCACAAGGTCATAATGATAGTATTATTGTAATTCAACATGAAAATGATACCAAATAACCTATGGTGATTGCTGCAATTAAATCACTAGAATAAAACAATGCCCGTGAAAAATTTATCTCTAATGGCACTCTGTTTTGCACATGTTGATTATCAAGCTATGTCACCTGCGTGTATGTAAGACCAAGGGTGGGAATTTCTGATGCTGTAATGAAACTAAGTTTCGTATTCAATCCGTTTCATAGCATTTTTTTTTTTTTATAAGAACCTTTAAAGCCAGATAGCATTCAATTACTAATAACAGACACACCAAACACATTGAGCAAACTCTCTCAACTCTAACACATACAACAGAGGCCAACTAGGATGTCTAGGCTTTCAACTTCCACACCTTTCGGCTGTGTTTGAATCCAAGATTTGGGGAGGGATTTGTGAAGGGAAAGGAAAAGAAAAGGGAAAAGACTTTCATTCACTTTTCCCTTCCTTTTTCCTTTTTCCCTTCCTTTTTCCTTTCCATGACAAATCCCCCTCCTCAAATCCTTGATCCAAACACACCCTTAATGCTACACTGAGAAATTCTTCATCATACATTTTCTAGTGATAGACTTCAAGCACATTTATTAGAGCCCCAAAATACTATATTACTGTAGGCTTCCAATTTTCAAGTCCAAGAGGGGTTGGGTGACTAGTTAAGCAATCCACCAAACAGGTTCTCCAACTTGCTTCTTGTTTGGAGAGGTGGATATTTTACCATATTTTATCAAAAGAACACAAAATGCTATAAATGGAAAGCAATCAAGGAGCATAACCACCAAAAATTCATTAAATAATAACAATTTGAAGTATATGAATGCTCCGCTAAACAAAATACACCAAAGCACACAAAAAAAAAAGCTGAACAGAGGACATAAAACTAACCATTCCGATGCACAGTCTTAACAAAATATGTGTTTACAACGTAACAAGATTGGAGCATGCATCTTTTCCTGGCAGATAGCACACAGATCACCCGCTGCACTAACCTGCATTAGATCGCATCAAGCTGAATAAGTTAATAACTTTCCCTTAAATAGTAAATATTCTGGAAGAATCCACTCAAAGCAATTATTAACAAGCACGAGGTCAAAACACTACAAAGCAAATCGAAATGGCATCATAAATGGAGAGCACATAGTGAGGAGTTGTTATTCACATTTTTTTCTCAAACACATCACTATGAACAAAGACTATCATCAATTACCAATGGCGCGAATCCAAACATCTTCATCAATTGAATTCATCGAAAAATGAAGTTTGACAAATATCCATGTCAGACACCTGAAATTTGGACAAAGGTGTGGGATATGTGTCCGTCCAATACTTTACATGATAAATTAAAAATATAAAATATAAACTTTTTTTTTCAAGTCCACATACCCTTTAAATTTGAGGTTTGATGGGTCTGATCTCTACATATGCACCCATACCTGATACCCATACCCAACTTCCAAGTCCATGTAACATGTAGAAGACCATCAAGTATATCAAGCAAGAGGGGAAGAAATGAAGGACTGAATGTGCTGATATGACATGTGATCAAAGTGTATCATATAAAAGAGGAGACTCTTTTAAGATAGAAGAGAGTAACTAAGTAGAGGATGTTAAGACAAATGTGTAAATAAGACAAGAATGTAAAGCACCAACCAATGACAAGGAACTAGTCACATAAAAAGTGAAAATAATCCACATCACCAACAGGGAATGTGGTCATTCAACACACAGTCTCAACAAAAACAACGCTAAGAAAAGTGGGTTGGAGTTGTGAGAACAGATCCTATCAGTCGTGATTTGTGAGTAATGTAGAAGCCTTCATTAACAAAAGATTCATTAGCAATTTTTAGTCACACTGATATACCAGGGTGTATACAACTCAGTGGCATGAAATTCTGGTTCGAAGGGGCTGGTTAGAGACAAACCAAACTATATTTAAAACCCTAATGAGAGGTAGCAGGTAGCCAACCGTACCCCAACTTTTTGGCGGAGCACCTAATTCTCATGAGTCAAACCACGCCATAGTGGTGGAGCAGATGACCACTTGCCATCATATCACGTCAAAACCTCTAACCTCATACATAATAAACATGTACAGGAATATAGAAGGGAAAAGAAAAGAAAAAAAAAGTATTCCAAAGAGATATTTATCAGTGACATAGCAACACATGATTCAACTTATGGAAATTGCTCAGTAAGGTGCACGAAAAATGAAAACTGCACTACCTACTCTGAAGTTGCGTAAGCACCGTAATGACTCTCTTTGCGAGACAATGCCTTTAACGCAGCAAAGAAAGATTGGACCTGAAAACCACCAACCAATAGACGAATTGAGGGAAGAAAAGGAATAAAAACCATGTACAAAAAAACTACTACTAAAAAAAAAAACAGCCACCACAAAATTGCCAACAATAAAAGGAGCCGAACAATAGAAGTTGGGCATACTCAATACCTTCTCAACTACAGATGTGAGCTTGAAGGTTAGGTACAGCCCAGTCATTAATGATGAAAAGAGGCTCCCATATTCTTTGTTCAAGAAGAAACGATACCAGACTGGTGCTGGCAACAAGGCACGGTATAGCAGAAGCAGATACTCCACCAAAGTTAGCATTTGACCCTGTAAAATGAACCATAATAATATATAAAAAATTTATTATCAACAATAAAATGAACCTAAATGAATTTTAAAACCACCATTGTGCATTATACGAACCTAAATGAATTTTCTAAATGCACGAGTCAACATGAACTCACCTGTCTACGGTAATTTCGCCCTCTGCTGTTTTTGTAGTACATTAGTAGAATACACTTGAGAACCATTGTTGCCTGCCGAACCAAAGTATCTAAAAAAAACCAACAATAAGAATTCTCACAAGACACTGAGAAATTAAAAAACCATTTTTAAAAGTTTATCACAATTGGACAAAGCCCTGGAAAACATGAAGAGTACAAAATTAAAAAATCTCAACTTTGAACAAGGAGTTTCACACTTAAAAGGCCAAAAAGCCTACATTGACAAATAGATTGTTTGATGCCTAATGGCACACAAAATTTAGAACCAGAATAGATGCTGAGCTTGAAACATGCCTAACTAAGGAAAGAAAAGCGCTCCAAACATTTTCCCTTCATAAAAGACAAAATACGTTGCTGAGATTTAGGAGGAAACACGAGAAAGAAATCACTTTCCAGCAGGTGCTGAATTTAACCTGATCTAGAAGAAAGCAACATGCTTTTATACGTATTATTATGAAGTCAATAAGCACTATACCAGCTAAACTTTAACACTTTCTGATGACTTCCCCAACCTCACACAAAACCTTAGAAAAGGGTGAGGATGTAAATCTTAAAATAATAATAATAATAATAATAATAATAATAATAATAATAATAATATAATAATAATAATAATTACCAAAAAAATGTATTAAAAAACACTTATCAGAAAAAAATATTCTAATAAATGATAATATACTATGCGTCAGTTAAAAACAACAGCCAAAAAAAAAAAAAAAACAGCAATCAACATAATGACTAAGTGAGAAGTCACACCACTCACCATAATGATGAAGATAGCATGCCAAAAAGGTGGTATAGCTTTCGGGGGAACCATGATCAACGGATACAGAATATCATCATTCCAATACCACCAGTACACAACAATCACATGAAGCCCAAACACGAAAGAGATGCCAATGAGAATAGGTATTTTCCTCTCCCCCTGCAGAGAGAAACACTTCATATGCTTAATAATCAAATTTTTAGGTTATTAAAAATGACAGTAACCATTATAGCTACATCAACAAACAAAATCCTAAACAACATTCACAATAGAGAAGAACATTTACAGCACCTTCAGAGCTGTCTGCTTTCGTAAAATATCATTTGACTTAAACATCACGGCAGCAATCCAAATTGTAACAAAAAAACCTGCACCCTTGGAACATGTCAATTGTCAATGACTTTAAATATGGTTACAAGAAATGAAAATCAACCCGAAGTTAAAGCCTCAATGGCCACAACAAAGAACATGCTCAACTCAAAATTCTAAAACGCATAAGTTCAGGTGAGCCCCAAAACTAAAGAGAGATATATATATCAACAAAAGAATAACTAGATTGTCCAGATGTAACCTCCCCTCCAAGGTTGAGCCATGCTGGCTAAGGCAGGCAAAAAGATTCAAACTATTGATGGTTCCTTGGAAGAGTTACTGTTCTGGGTATCCGAAATAGGCATTCATGTATTTTGTTAGAGAATTAAATAACTTGGTGTTGGAATACTAAATGACTGCTTAGGGAAAGTAAATGAGAGTTAAAGGGCATTAAAGGATAAAAGGGGCAGTACCTTTAACATATTGTAATAAGAATTTCAAAATTGTTGAATTTATCTGATGACATTTGAATTACAAATTTTCAAGGCTTTTTCCATATTTTTGTTTAGAAATCTAGATTCCACAGTGATTGGAGATCTAGCAATCATTACTTGCAACCAAAGGTGTAATTTTCTCTATTTTGATCGCTTCAAAAATAGCACCCTCATCTTGGGCGCCGCTAGCACTAAGGCAAGGTCCACCTAAGCATCTATGTCTTTGCCTGCCTATCTTTGCCATCTCAAGACTAAGGCATGGTCATTCTCGCCCAAGCATGCCTTCCCACTGCACCCACTCAGGTAGGCTTGGCAAGTAACAGCATGTTCCCCGTCTATATTTCTCCAAGGACCCTGATGTGGGTAGGGAGCAAGGCCTAGGAACCCTTACTCTCTCTCTCTCTCTCAGCTAGAATTCTTCAATTGGAAGCACCATAGTGAATTGGGTAAAAAAAAAATGGGGGGTTATTCTGAATAAATTTAATGTCTTGGGATTTTGAAGAAATCCTCACATAATCCCTACTCACCCATCCCTCCGATCCTAGCCTCTACACTCACCTCCCCAACCTCTGGCAGTCCCATCTTGTGAGACTGCCCCAAATCTTGCTACTTCAGGAACAACAATTCACAATCATTTAAGATTAGCCACCCAAGATCTTATATATTTTAAAAGGTTGCCTTAAGGTAAATATATCTTTTATTCAAGACCATGAAACGAGGCACCTCTGTGATCAACAATAAGAAAGAAATTTTGACATAGATTTTTAAATTTTATCCTACCACCTCACTTTTTCTCCTTTCCCTTTAAGAAAACTTTTCTTTAATTGGTGTAATTGATCTCTAGGTGGGTCCATTTATAGGAAGTTTTGATTTCTTAAACGTAAGAGAGCAATAAGTAACATGGTTGTGGCTTGTGACATTTGGTTCTAGCTCAGGTGACATCTGTAACATTTTTATGTTTGAGAATAATCTGAATAATTCTAGACTTCTAGTATTTCAGAAATTTCCTAATTTACTCGTTTTTGAACATTTCATGATACTAATTAATCTTGTCCTTGTGGCAATATAATCTTAACGGCCAACTTTGAAGGGAAAACAATTGAAGTCCAACCATATGAGGTCATCCCCCTCTGCTCTGCTCTACTCTTCGAAACAGATGAATCAAAATCAAAAACAAAAACTCAAAAAAAAAAAAAAATCAACAAACCCAGTAACAGACATGAAAAATCTTAATCAACAAACCCACATGAAAATCAAAATCAAAATAAAAACTCAAAAAACTCTCACAAATTACCAAATCTACAAAAATCAAAAAAATCCATAGCAGCAGAGGAAGAAAGAAGAAGAAAAGAAATAGAAAAAAAGAGAGAGAAGAACAAGGGAAGAAGCCACCGTTGCCTGCTGTCCGTCTCTCCGTCGCCATCACTGTCTCTCCGCCGTTGCTCTTTTCTCTCACCATCCCTCCTCTCTCTCTTCTCCTTTCTCTGTCGCCATCACACTATTGTTCTCCTCCCTCTTCTCTCTTCCTCCCTCTTCTCTCTCTCTTCTCCCTCCTCTCTTCCCTCTTCTCCCTTCTCTCTTCTCTCAGCTCTCTTCTCCCTGTTTAAAGAGAGGGAAAAAAAAATAATTCAAAACGATGTCGTTTTAAATTTTGAGCCAATTTGAGCCTCAAACTATTCGGGCTACCAATCTTTTTTGTATTTGGAAACATGTTTAAATTAGTCAAAAACTCAATATAAAAAATTAATTAAATTTTTTTATTTTTTTATACGTCTTTTTATAAAAAAATTAAAAAATGATTTGAAAAGCTAATTTACAAATGAACACTAAACATATATGCATAAAATATGTCTAACAAATCAATCCAGTTATTAAGGACCAACAGATTTATAATGTTACGAAAATGCAATTTGCATGGCAAACTCTCTCATATTTTAACACGTGTGAAATCATGCCTAAAATGTAAGAAAAGTAAAACAAGACGTTTGTCACAAATGCGTAGAATTAAACATATATTTAAGATGACTCATCTTCGTACTTTTTAATTTTATCTTTTTGTTTATTATTAGTAATGGGAGTTAAAGAGAATTTGTCTGAAACATTTAAATGTTCCTTATATTATCCTCGTGTTTTGCATTTATTTGAATCGTTTTAAAATTTTCTTTCCATTCTCCTCCCTTGATAAGGATAAATTATAACGATTTTAGATTCCGTTCTATTCATTATTTTCCTTAGCTCCCAACTATCTGATTTCTTCAATAAGATTAGACACTAGAAGTTGTTGTGGAAGATTAGGAAATGATTGACAAGAAATATTGAAAGAAGATAGAGAACCATACACTAGTTCTCCATGTTTTGATGGTGCACCCAAAGGAGGCACACGAGCCTTATTCCCCTTAACACTAACTATACCTTTCTCTCCCTATGAAGGTATATACCCTATTATTCTCATTCTTCCTCCACAATTGAAAAGTGGGCTTTCAAGGATTAAGGTGGCACCTATTGTGAGTATGACCAAAACTTGCATTTGTTTCACGTTGGAGGTTTCCATTGTACCTCCAAATTGAGGTGTCATTAACCATACCATCACTAAGTTTGATTGTGAAGTTCTTTGGAATTTCTTTATGAGCTTCTATCAAGATGCTCACCCTTAAAAAAATTAAGTCTAGTTCTTCACTTGGGTAGACTCATCAAGATATAACTGAGTGACTAAACGCATAGTAAGAAATTCAATTCATCATCATGCCATAGCCGCAGTGGCACATTAAAAATTTTAGTCCAAATCAAAATTAAGCACCACACACCACCTTTTTAATACTAAAAACCTCTCTCTACAATAATAATGACCCAAACTTACTTTGGTCTCCAATTGCATAGGGCAAAACCCCTTTCTCCTCTAACATTGCAACAACTATGGACGGGATGATTTGAGGTTTCTGAATTTGATTTATAACACCATGTCAATCAACTGAGCTTCAGGTTGAGGTCGAAGTGATCGTTAAACCCCCATTATTCCTCAATGGAACCGTATCAACAATGTGTTGTCTAGTGACCACTATCCCATGGTTAGGGATAATCAATTCTTGTGAAGATTATCCTATAGAAGTTGGACTTTCTCTTTGAATGAGTTATAAATCTCCACCTTAGCAATTATGTATTTTGTTTTCACTTCGTCCACAAATTCATTTGACACCCCAAGATCAAACTCTTCATTCACAATCTAGTAATAAATACCAGGCTATGAAGACACTTCACGGAAGCCTTTGATTTCCTAACTCTTTTTTGGTAATGTTTTCCTAACTCTTTAGTTAAGAGCTTTATTTGATATGAAATATTTTAAATTTCTTATAGTAAACTCCAATTTTTATTTGAATATTTTTTTGAAATTCTCATCATATCCCAAGAGTGTCATTTTAGTAAATAAATAAGTTTCAAATGAAATAAATATAATTGTTGAATATTTTAGTCAAGATTGGGTCTCATTTTATTTGGGTCAAAAACAGGTAAAATTCAATTTGGAATTAAAGAAGTGTTTTGAAAGTTTTAAATTAAATTTAAATTTAAATTAAGATTCAAGTAAGAATTAGATGCACAAAATGAGGAAGAAAGTACAAGCTAAAAAGCACAATGTAAAAGGTAAGCAAAAGGCATGCTTTGAAAGCAACATATAAATTCTGCCAATAATGACATTTGAGGACTTATAACACATCAAAAATGTTACGGATCTAAAAAAATTAATAAAAATTTTACATAATATTTATTTGGGTGTAGAAAAAAAATTATCAAAAATTATATATAATATTCAGTGAAAAATTTTTGATAAATTTTTTTAGGTCCTTAGCATTGCTCTTAACAATTCAATAACATCGATACCATCCGATCTTCGTAAGTTTACAATGAAATTTATTTTGATAATCTGAATAATTTATATTGTAAAGTTTACCGAACAAATCAACCATTCAAAAATCAGATTAGTTGGACAGTCCAACTCTTCTTTCTGTCGATCACTAGATCTTCACTACTTTACTAGCAGACTGAGTTATAGCTTGAGCAAGAGCAAAGGCAAACATCTCTATTGCTTGAGTTGGAGCTTTGGACTCGATGAGATATTGGGTGCATACCCTAGAGTATCTTCCATTCTCTCCTCACCATACAAATGAACAAATAGGCAATCTAATAGATAAATTATGGCTTCCTCACCATTAGCAAGCTTCCACAGCCAATGAACTTATGTGATGTGCTGACGATTGTCCAATTAATATTAATTTTTTCATGAATAATTTTCTTGATAGATTCTATGAATAATTATTTTGATAAATTTTATAATATAAACGATTTAAATCATCTAAATAAGCTCTAATGAACCCAAGGTACCTCAAGTTGACTACAAAAGCCTTGCCCCATAAAATTAATATCCAACGCCACCACAACGAAGAGTTCAATGATGATTGGCTACAAAATGCGGTAGCCCCTCTCTCACCATGACCACCAATTGAATTCGATTTTTTATGAATAGTGTAAATAGAAGACATTTTATGATTAATTATTACAATAAACCTTTCATTTTAAATAAAATTTGATCACACTTCAAATGAAATTCATTACATTATTTTAACCAGTCACAATTTGTTTTTTAATTTTCCTTTCAACTCAAGTGAAAGGCAAATTCAATCTTGCAAAATTACCACCCCACCAAACTTTATCAGCTAAAATGCACATTTCCAAGTTTTGCAAATGTCAAATCCACCACATACCATCACAAAGTCTAATAAAGTAGAATATCTTATCTTATTTACTTCTCACCTAGAAGATTAACTTGAAACCAATATGAGCCATACACATTTTTTTCAAAGAACAAAAAAAGAATATTCATTTTCACAAAGTACATCCAAATGTAAAAAATATGACCATGAAATTTTGTCATCCATTGACAAGTCCAAAGAAAAAAAAAAAGAGGCTTTCCTACCATGGAGTCCAGAATTACAAGCGTGAAATTAAAAACCATGCAAATTATGCATGGACAGTTTGGTGTACACAAATTGCAGTAGTTCCATGATGACAAGGACGAATCGAGGAATGGTAATGACAAACAGCAATAATAGAGACTGTTTTAATTTGGATCGTGACTTTCTGGTTTGGCATTACCTTTAAAATAGATTCAGAATATTATGGAATCCAGGGATAAAGACGCTAAAGATAGGGATGAGTGAAGTCATGGTTATATAGTAGAATCCACCTAAATATTTTGTCTGTAAGAGTGAAATTTTACACAATCAAGGTTGTTTTCACTAGGAACCAAGAAGTAGAAGTCAATATCACATATGGAAACAAGAGAACAGACAAAATCGCATAAGTTGAAAGTCTGGCAGACTGAAATAAAAGTGTAATCATCGAATACCTAATGATTTCCAAGGAACAGCAAGCAATGCAATTAGATAACAGGGACCCAACACCTAACAAGTTTTTAAAAGCCAAATTCTGATTGTTAACATCAATGATTCAACTTGTTTGATTGACCTTTTTTTCCCCTTTGCAAGGTTCAAAAGCTTATGCAAATTCACACACTAAAGCAAAAGAAAATGAAGATTAAAGGTTCCCCTAAGCATATTTCCTGCATTCCTGGAACATCAGATAAGCACTTTATTCCTCACGAATCCATTGAAAAAGAGTTTCCTACATCAATGCAAAACAACTCAACAAGTTAACAATTGATAAACAAACATAAACACGTTTAAATGAGAAAAATATAGAGTACTTTGCAGGTCCACTCTTAAGGAAACTCTTGAAAAACAATCTTCAATTTGAGAAACAATCTTCAAAACATGGGCATAATATCCTCACCATTAAGCCTAATCAACAAATTGGATAAGAGCCGGGACTGGCATAATCCGAATCTGATCTGAAAATCCATCCCGACCTGATTTATTATAATACATTATTTAAAATCAAATTTCACTTTCTTCATTTTTTTTGTTGTTGCGCATTATTTTTAAAATATAATAGTCTTATATATACATAAAAAATTAAAGTATGAAAATCATACCAGGTCGATAATCGGATCAAATCCAAATAAATATCCAAATCCGACAATAAGTGAATCAACTGGATTCCAATTTATCGGATTATAGGATTGGATATTCCCCTAACGGATTCAAATTTTTCACGTCGGGTTTGAAATGAATCTGATTCATTGACAGACCTACTCACCCTGTTGTAGCACCAGCAGATATGCAGGTTTGCTTTAAAAAATGTGAGTGATTCAAAGTTTAAGGTTCTCTCTCTTGGAAGTGAGATCATGGAGTGGTTAGAATCTAATTCTCAAGCCTATTGTCAGTAGTTATTAATTACCATATATATAACCAACCTAATATTAAATGGAAAAATTAACAAAGGTCGAGACGTACAGCTAGAAGGCCTCCCTAGATAAAGCCAGAGACAGTTTTCTCATTAATAAAACCTTAGGTAAAGGAAAGAAAACTTTAAAGTTGAAAACTGAATGATATCAACCAAGCACTGCCCTGATTCTGGCAATATGAAGTACATCTACATTTTTGTACAAAGGTGACCAATACTTTCCTCACACAGCTCTGCAATATGCCACAAATATGCTTTGAATTGTGAGTAGTAAGGTGTGGGTGTCAGCTTATTAGAAAAAGGAATGGGAAGATGCTAAACACTCATCTTCATATACTTTCAAAATAATTACTGAAATATTGACAAGAATACTTTTTCAATCGGCAACAAAAGAAATTTATTTATTAAAACAGTAAACAAGTACAAGAGGTGAGGGACAAGGAGTACACTAAAATCAAGAGAAAAGAAAAACATGAATCCTCACACCCTACAAATAGCACTCAAATTTCTTGAATTTGTTTTTGAAAAAAAATGGAATCTCTTTAAAAGAAAGGACCCCTGAACCCAAAAAAAAGAAGCCAAATAACAAATTTTCTTCCAAATACTCTCAATGTCTTCACTTTTCTCCTAAAAAATCCTAGCATTCCATTCTAGCCATAAAACCCAAAGAATTGCATAATACAACACATCTCCAAAGATCCCAAGCCTTGCCAAGTAACAAATTTTCTCCTAAATACTCTCAACATCTTTGCTTTTCTCCTTAAAATTTGTAGCATTCCTTTCTAACCATAAAACCCAAAGAACCGCACGATATAACACACCTCCAACGATCCTGAGCTTCAACATTTGAACCAAATCCTGTAAAATCAATGCTTAACATAGTCTCATAAGCAGGTGAAAAACCCAATCCTGCTCCACCAAATGAAAAACTCTCCACCATAAAGATAAAACCAAAGGACAATACAAAAATAAATTATCCATACTTTCATCGGTCCCCTTACACATAGCACACCATTTCGGGAATAAGTACCAACTCGGCCTGTTTAGCAGAGAATATAATTCCTTGAATGTTCAAAGAAGAGCAAGGCTAGACTTAAGTTCGTCTTAAATTACAAGATTTAGATGTAGATGGTGGTATTAGATATATAATGCATAGTTGCACAAAGCGGGAGCGGGAGCGGGAGCGGGAGCAGGGGAACATGGCCACTTAGAGGAGTCGTAAATTAGGAGCGCTTATGTATTATTTTTATTAATTATATTTTTAATTTATCTATATAAACTTTTTTATTTTTAATTGACATACATGTACATATTTTTTCAATAAATAAATTGACATATATATATATATATATATGTATATAAATGAAAAAAGATGAGTTTAAAAAAAACCAAGGAATAATAGATTTTGTTAAATATATAATATATATATATATAAAATTATAAAAATTATTATAGATACAAAATAAATTATATTATATATGATAAAATAAGTTATTTTTATTTTAGACATTTATATTATACAATTTTTTTTGGATGAACAATATTATATATTATTATATTAATGTAATTTATATCGTATAATATAAACTTAATTAAAAATATTAGAAAAGAGAACAGAGGGAAGAGAAGACAAAAAGAAAAAGAAAGAAGAAGAGAGAAGTCAACAAAAGAAGGAGGGAGAGAGAGAGAGGAGAGGAGGAAGAGGGAGTTCGAGGGACGAAAGGAGAAGAAGAGAGAGATCGAGAGAGAAGACAAAGAAGTATTAGGGAAAATATGTGATTCCCCACAAGTAAATCAATCAATGGGAATAAAAACTAATGTGGAAAAATTAAATCAAAGGCAACACAAGAATTTTTACGTGGTTCCCTCAATGTGAGGTACGTCCACGGGATCGAAATCCGATTCCACTATCAACCAAAGAGTTTCCAAACAATTACAAACGAGACACTAATGGTCTCACAAACCACCCTTAGGTGAATTCCAAATAATCACAAATAAACAAAGAGGAAAAATCTCACCAAATAGATGAACCAAAATCTTCAGAACCAGAATTGTAGAAGACCCAAAATAATGACCCAAATCAACTTCACCAAAGCACCCAAACAAAGATGCACCCAAATCAATGTGCTGCTCCTTCACCCAGCAAGCTAATGTTTGAATAACAAACCCACAAAATACACCAAGCACTATTTCAGCAAATATATGAATTGGCAGCCGCACATTATTCCACCGAATTGAATTTTCAATTCTCTAAGCCACTGCCGCCACCCTTCTTGCTTGGGAAAAACAACACACCAAAAAAATTATATTGTGAATCTAGGGTTTTTTTTTTTTTTTTATCAAAACCTAAGTTGTTTACAAATTAGGTTGGGTCTCCACAAATTAAATATAATATATAAAAATATATTATAATTAATACTAAACAAAATTAAACTCTTTTTCCAAAACCAATTGGGTCCCACACTCCAATAAGGAGGTATACCCAACAATTCTCCCCCTACCGACTTAGGTGGAGACATCAACCATACCCGCCAAAGTTCGACACTTTAAATGTTTGTCCCTCGACAAAGTCTTTGTCAACATATCCGAGATATTATCATCTGTGTGAACCTTTTCGAGTTGCAACAATTTCGAATCTAACACATCACGAATCCAATGGTATCTCACATCAATGTGTTTCGATCTCGAATGAAAAGTAGAATTTTTACTCAAGTGAATAGCACTTTGACTATCACAATAAAGCACATACTTTTCTTGCTTCAAACCCAACTCTTGCAAAAATTTCTTCAACCATAACTCTTCTTTGCAAGCTTCTGTAATAGCAATAAATTCAGCTTCGGTAGTTGAGAGAGCAACACATTTTTGTAATTTAGATTGCCATGCCACAGCTCCCCCTGCAAAAGTCATCAAATACCCCAAAGTAGATTTCCTAGAATCAACATCACCAGCCATGTCAGAATCTGTGAACCCATCAAGCATCGGCTTACCATCCCCAAAATACAAACACACCTTCGAAGTCCCTCGAAGATATCTTAGAATCCATTTTACCGCTGCCCAATGTTCTTTACCCAGATTAGAGAGAAACCGACTCACCACACCAACGGCGTGAGCAATATCCGGCCTTGTACAAACTATGGCGTACATCAAAGAACCAACTGCTGAAGCATAAGGAACTTTCAACATCTCTTCTTTGTCTTTCTCACTTGTAGGACATTGATTCGAACTAAGTTTGAAGTGACCTGCAAGTGGACAACCAACCGGCTTTGCTTTATTCATGTTGAACCTCTCAAGAACTTTCTCAATGTAGCTTTCTTGAGACAACCAAATCAGCCCCTCTTTGCGATCACGAACAATTTTCATACCAAGTATTTGCTTTGCCGGTCCCAAATCTTTCATAGCAAAAGATTTACTCAACTCTAACTTCAACTTGTTAATCATGGTAGATCTTGACCCACAATTAACATGTCATCAACATAAAGCAAAAGAATAATAAATTTGCCATCCGGGAAATTTTTCACAAACACACAATGGTCCGAAGTGGTTTTAGAAAAACCATTATTCATCATGAAAGAGTCAAATTTTTTGTACCATTGCGTGGAGCTTGCTTGAGGCCATACAAACTTTTCTTCAATTTGCAAACAAATTTCTCTTTCCCTTTTTCCACAAAACCTTCCGGTTGCTCCATGTAAATTTCTTCTTCAAGATCACCATGAAGAAATGCGGTCTTCACATCAAGTTGCTCAACTTCAAGGTTCATACTTGCAGCCATGCCAAGTACAACTCGAATAGAAGACATCTTTACAACCGGTGAGAAAATCTCGTCAAAGTCAATACCTTTCTTTTGCCCAAAGCCTTTCACAACAAGACGTGCTTTGTACCTCAGATTCTTCCTATCATTCTTCAATTTGAAAACCCACTTATTTTTCAGAATTTTCCTCCCCTTAGGCAACTTCACTAAGTCATAGGTGTGATTTTCAAGTAAGGAGTTCATCTCCTCTTCCATGGCCTTTTTCCAATCACCTTTCTTTGCATGCTCAATTGCTTCTTGGTAGCTCTCCGGCTCCCCTTGATCAGAAATCAACACAAATTCATTGGAGGATACTTTCTTGAAGGTTGTCGGTCCCTTGTAGATTTCCTCAACTCAAGTTGTGGTGGCGGTTCTTGAGTTGGATGCTCTTCCTCAATTTCTGGCTCAACTTCATTAGGATTAGCATCATCTTCTACATCTTCAATAGGTGGCTGCACATCTCCCCCATTTTCATCATCAACTGAAGATGAAGGAGATGGATCTATGTCAATGAGATCACTAGTTTTTGGCTCCGGTTGATCACCTTTGCCAAAGTCTCCAATTGTTTGGTCTTCAAGAAACACAACATCACGACTTCGAATGACTTTCTTGTCGACCGGATCCCACAATCTATACCCAAATTCATCACGCCTATAGCCAAGAAAAATACATTGTCTTGACTTACTATCAAGCTTGGACCTCTCATCCTTTGGAATGTGAACAAAAGCTCGGCAACCAAACACTCTCAAGTGCTCATAAGACACATCTTTGCCAGTCCAAACTCTTTCAGGAACATCACCATTCAAAGGATAGCAAGGAGACAAATTGATCACGTCAACCGCTGTACTCATTGCCTCACCCCAAAAGGATCTTGGCAATTTAGCTTGTGAAAGTAAACACCTTGTTCTTTCTACAATGGTGCGGTTCATCCTCTCGGCAACGCCATTTTGTTGAGGAGTCTTCTTAACTGTCTTTTGGTGCCGAATACCTTGGCTGCGACAATACTCATCAACTGGCCCAATGTATTCACCACCATCATCTGATCAGATACACTTCAATTTCTGTCCTATTTCTCTTTCAACCATGGCCTGAAAATGCTTAAATACTTCTAGAACTTGATCTTTAGTTTTTAGTAGAAAAGCCCAAACTGTCCTTGAATAATCATCAATGAAAGTAACAAAATAAAGTGCACCACCATGTGTTCTAACTTTTAAAGGACCACAAACATCCGAATGAATCAACTCCAAAACATTTTCTTTTCTAGAAGCAACATTTTTATGAAAAGAAACTCTATGTTGTTTACCCGCCAAACAATGAACACAAGTTTTAAGATGTGTACCTTTCAAACCGGGTAGAAGCTCTTTCTTGAACAAAACTTGTAGCCCCTTTTCACTCATGTGCCCAAGTCGCCTGTGCCACAATTCAGTAGAAGTATCATCTTCAAGTGCATTGACAACACCTTTACAAATTTTTCCTTGCATCGAATAAAGTGTATGAGTCTTCTTGCACTTAGCCACCACCAAAGAACCCTTTGTGATCTTCCATATTCCATCACCAAATTTGTTGTTGAAGCCTTCATCATCTAGCTTCCCAGTAGAGATCAAATTGAGGCGAATGTCGGGAACATGCCTCACATCTTTAAGCAACAATTTGCAGCCCAAATTTGTTTCCAAGCAAACATCACCCATGCCAATAATCTTGGACAAACCTTCATTACCCATTCGAACAGAACCATAATCTCCTGCAGTGTAGGTAGTGAAGAAATCAACTCGAGAAGTCACATGAAAAGAAGCACCAGAATCAATCACCCAACTGCTCTCTTGGCCCACAAAATTGATACAATCATCTTCACAAACGACCATGAGATCATCGGTAGTAACTGCCGTTGTGTCTTCTTGTTTCTTATCCACACTTTTGTCACGCCTTTTCTCCTTGTTCTTGAGCTTTCGGCATTCCCGCTTCATGTGCCCTTTCTCATGGCAATAGTAGCACTCAACGTCTTTCTTTGAAAAAGAACCATCTTTTGATTTGTCACGGCTTTGATCACGGCCATAAGGAGTCTTACTCCTCCCTCTTGTTTTGCTTCGGCCTCTCACAACAAATGCTTCCGAATGAGAGGAACCCGCTGATTTTCTTCTGGTTTCTTCATTCAACAAGGCTACTAGTGACTTGGCCCATTGTGACAACTCCATCGGGCGCCGAATTACTAACCGTCACAACCAAAGTCTCCAACTTTCGGCAAAGAACTAAGTAGCATCAAAGCCTGTAACTCATCATCAAAAAAATTTCATAGAAGCAAGTTGGTTAACAATACTCTTTATTTCATTCAGATGTTCCGGAATAGGGCTGCCCTCTTTATATTTTAAATTAACCAACTTACGAAACAGAAAGGCTTTATTTGTGGCTGATTTTCTATCATAAAGACTCTCTAATTTTTTCCATAAATCATGTGCCGAAGTTTCAGTGGCAACATGATGAAACACACTGTCATCAATCCATTGACGGATAATACCAACAGCTTTTCGATTTAACCTCTTCCACTCATCATCTTTCATATCATCAGGTTTGCCACTATCACCCTCAATAGGCCCATACAAGTCTTTACAAAATAATAGGTCCTCCATTTTAGTTTTCCAAGTTACCCAATTACTTCCATTGAAGCTAGACATACGACCCACATTCCCCTCCATTGATTTACACAAATAAATAAACCCAAATAAACCGTAAGCTCTGATACCAGTTGTTAGGGAAAATATGTGATTCCCCACAAGTAAATCAATCAATGGGAATAAAAACTAATGCGGAAAAATTAAATCAAAGGCAACACAAAAAATTTTACGTGGTTCCCTCAATGTGAGGTACGTCCATGGGATCGAAATCCGATTCCACTATCAACCAAAGAGTTTCCAAACAATTACAAACAAGACACTAATGGTCTCACAAACCACCCTTAGGTGAATTCCAAATAATCACAAATAAACAAAGAGGAAAGACCTCACCAAATAGATGAACCAAAATCTTCAGAACCAGAATTGTAGAAGACCCAAAATAATGACCCAAATCAACTTCACCAAAGCACCCAAACAAAGATGCACCCAAATCAATGTGCTGCTCCTTCACCCAGCAAGCTAATGTTTGAATAACAAACCCACAAAATACACCAAGCACTATTTCAGCAAATATATGAATTGGCAGCCGCACATTATTCCACCAAATTGAATTTTCAATTCTCTAAGCCACTGCCGCCGCCCTTCTTGCTTGGGAAAAACAACACACCAAAAAAATTATATTGTGAATCTAGGGTTTTTTTTTTTTTTTATCAAAACCTAAGTTGTTTACAAATTAGGTTGGGTCTCCACAAATTAAATATAATATATAAAAATATATTATAATTAATACTAAACCAAATTAAACTCTTTTTCCAAAACCAATTGGGTCCCACACTCCAATAAGGAGGTATACCCAACAAGAAGGAGATCGAGCAACGAGCGACAGTTGAAGCAGTCGAAACAGCGACCAAAGGGATCGAAGTTGGTGACCGATGTCTTCATCCTTTCAAATGGCAACTAGGTTCTCTCTTGCTCTCTACTTTTTCATTTCTTTTGTCATTTGTAAAGAGCTATGTCCAAGAGAGAAGAGTTGAATTCGACGAGAGAGAAGAGCCATGTCCGAGAAAGAACGGAGTTGTTTGATTTTCACAGACGTTTTCATCTCATACCGAAACAAGATTTTCTCTCTTAAGAATCACGTTTCTTACAAGATTCTGATTCGGGAACGCAAAATCGCATTTCTTCCAGAAAATCGTCACCTACTATAACGATTCCTGCTATTAAGATATAATGACTGCTATGACAACTTGGCCTACATCAAAAGGACCTACAACTACAGAAAATGCAGAAATAAAGAGTGTTATGATTTGAGTGGACACAGGGTTGACAACAAAAGAACAGCTAAAGACAACCTATTATTGGCAATGGAAGATTATGCTCACAAAAATCATTACAACACCATGTTGGATAATCTTTTCCTCTTCCATCTCTTCCACTCGAAAAGAATAAAGAAAGGCTTAATTGAGTGCTTCTGTCTCACCCTTTTGCATTTCGGAGAGCCAATTTTGGGTAGACCTGGGTTACCACGAGCCTAGTAGTAGAATTCAGTTTGATGGCGTTAAAAGGAAGTTCATTCTCAATTCTTGTTGCAGCCATGGGCACTGCTCATGGAATTACAAATAATTCATAATAAACAGAAGAGAAGATCTATACATGCAAAACAATATGATCTCTGACAGACTGGAAGCTGCTGTGCGATATATATGCAGACTATCATTTAACAGGATGTTTATATGTTTGTATAAGAGAGAATGGAAGAAGTTTCTTGGTTGGCTGTTGGGAAAAGCATTTCTGAGCTGTCCAAAAATCTCACTGAACTGACAAAATAAAACTTTCCATCAAAATTAATCAATTAGATTATTTGCTGAAATCTGCAAGGTAATATAGGTCATGTCAGTGTTAATAACCAGCAACTTTGTGGATCTGTTAATAAGGAGAATAAGTTTAGAGAATAAAGTGCATTAACGACATTATGTGGATGCTTGGAAGTACGTGAAATAACCTGCTGAAAAAAACATGAAAATGGATATGGTATTGTGCCAGATGCACGTGTTTGGACTCACCCAATAAGCATTTCCCACAAACAGATTAGTGTTATCACAATCCAAAAGATCCAGAAGTTGCTGAGGTATTTCTTCTCTATCGCTATGTTACAAGCATATCTTAATATAAATGAACTACCATGAACTACCCTTTAAATTTGAGGTTTGATGGGTCTGATCTCTACGTATGCACCCATACCCGACACCCATACCCAACTTCCAAGTCCATGTAACATGCAGAAGACCATCAAGTATATCAAGCAGAGGGGATGAAATGAAGGACTGAATGTGCTGGTATGACATGTGATCAAAGTGTATCATATAAAAGAGGAGACTCTTTTAAGATAGAAGAGAGTAACTAAGTAGAGGATGTTAAGACAGATGTGTAAATGAGCCAAGAATGTAAAGCACCAACCAATGACAAGGAACTAGTCACATAAAAAGTGAAAATAATCCACATCACCAACAAGGAATGTGGTCATTCAACACACAGTCTCGACAAAAACAATGCCAAGAAAAATGGGTTGGAGTTGTGAGAACAGACCCTATCAGTCGTGATTTGTGAGTAATGTAGAAGCCTTCATTAACAAAAGATTCATTAGCAATATTTTAGTCACACTGATATACCAGGGTGTATACAACTCAATGGCATGAAATTCTGGTTCGAACGGGCTGGTTAGAGACAAACCAAACAATATTTAAAACCCTAATGAGAGGTAGCAGGTAGCCAACCGTACCCCCACTTTTTGGCGGAGCGGCTAATTCTCATGAGTCAAACCACGCCATAGTGGTGGGGCAGATGACCACTTGCCATCATGTCAGGTCAAAACCTCTAACCTCATACATAATAAACATGTACAAGAATATAGAAGAAAAAGAAAAAAAAAAAGTATTCCAAAGAGATATTTATCAGTGACATAGCAACACATGATTCAACTTATGGAAATTGCTCAGTAGGGTGCATGAAAAATGAAAACTGCACTACCTGCTCTGAAGTTGCATAAGCACCGTAATGACTCTCTTTGCGAGACAATGCCTTTAACGCAGCAAAGAAAGATTGGACCTGAAAACCACCAACCAATAGACGAATTGGGGAAGAAAAGGAATAAAAACCATGTACAAAAAAACTACTACTAAAAAAAAAAACAGCCACCACAAAACTGCCAATAATAAAAGGACCCAAACAACAGAAGATGGGCATACTCAATACCTTCTCAACTACAGATGTGAGCATGAAGGTTAGGTACAGCTCAGTCATTAATGATGAAAAGAGGCTCCCATATTCTTTGTTCAAGAAGAAACGATACCAGACTGGTGCTGGCAACAAGGCACGGTATAGCAGAAGCAGATACTCCACCAAAGTTAGCATTTGACCCTGTAAAATGAACCATAATAATAAATATAAAAAATTTATTATCAGCAATAAAATGAACCTAAATGAATTTTAAAACAACCATTGTGCATTATACGAACCTAAATGAATTTTCTAAATGCACGAGTCAACATGAACTCACCTGTCTACGGTAATTTCGCCCTCTGCTGTTTTTGTAGTACATTAGTAGAATACACTTGAGAACCATTGCTGCCTGCCGAACCAAAGTATCTGAAACAAACCAACAATAAGAATTCTCACAAGACACTGAGAAATTAAAAAACCATTTTTAAAAGTATATCACAATTGGACAAAGCCCTGGAAAACATGAAGAGTACAAAATTAAAAAATCTCAACTTTGAACAAGGAGTTTCACACTTAAAAGGCCAAAAAGCCTACATTGACAAATAGATTGTTTGATGCCTAATGGCACACAAAATTTAGAACCAGAATAGATGCTGAGCTTGAAACATGCCTAACTAAGGAAAGAAAAGCGCTCCAAACATTTTCCCTTCATAAAAGACAAAATACGTTGCTGAGATTTAGGAGGAAACATGAGAAAGAAATCACTTTCCAGCAGGTGCTGAATATAACTTGATCTAGAAGAAAGCAACATGCTTTTATACGTATTATTATGAAGTCAATAAGCACTATACCAGCTAAACTTTAACACTTTCTGATGACTTCCCCAACCTCACACAAAACCTTAGAAAAAGGTGAGGATGTAAATGTTAAAATAATAATAATAATAATTACAAAAAAAAAAATGTATTAAAAAACACTTATTAGAAAAAAAATATTCTACTAAATCATAATATACTATGCGTCTGTTAAAAACAACAGCCAAAAAAAAAAAAAAAACAGCAGTCAACATAATGACTAAGTGACAAGACACACCATTCACCATAATGATGAAGATAGCATGCCAAAAAGGTGGTATAGCTTTTGGGGGAACCATGATCAACGGATACAGAATATCATCATTCCAATACCACCAGTACACAACAATCACATGAAGCCCAAACACGAAAGAGATGCCAATGAGAATAGGTATTTTCCTCTCCCCCTGCAGAGAGAAACACTTCATATGCTTAATAATCAAATTTTTAGGTTATTAAAAATGACAGTAGCCATTATAGCTACATCAACAAACAAAATCCTAAACAGCATTCACAATAGAGAAGAACATTTACAGCACCTTCAGAGCTGTCTGCTTTCGTAAAATATCATTTGACTTAAACATCACGGCAGCAATCCAAATTGTAACAAAAAAACCTGCACCCTTGGAACATGTCAATTGTCAATGACTTTAAATATGGTTACAAGAAATGAAAATCAACCCGAAGTTAAAGCAACATGCTTAACTCAAAATTCTAAAATGCATAAGTTCAGGTGAGCCCCAAAACTAAAGAGAGATATACATATCAACAAAAGAATAACTAGATTGTCCACATGTAACCTCCCCTCCAAGGTTGAGCCATGCCGGCCAAGGCAGGCAAAAAGATTCAAACTATTGATGGTTCCTAGGAAGAGTTACTATTCTGGGTATCCGAAATAGGCATTCATGTATTTTGTTAGAGAATTAAATAACTTGGTGTTGGAATACTAAATGACCACTTAGGGAAAGTAAATGAGAGTTAAAGGGCATCAAAGTATAAAAGGGGCAGTACCTTTAGTATATTGTAATAAGAATTTCAAAATTGTTGAATTTATCTCATGACATTTGAATTACAAACTTTCAAGGTTTTTTCCATATTTTTGTTTAGAAATCTAGATTCCACAGTGATTGGAGATCTAGCAATCATTACTTGCAACCAAAGGTGTAATTTTCTCTATTTTGATCGCTTCAAAAATAGCACCCTCATCTTTGGCGCCGCTAGCACTAAGGCAAGGTCCACCTAAGCATATATGTCTTTGCCTGCCTATCTTTGCCATCTCGAGACTAAGGCATGGTCATTCTCGCCCAAGCGTGCCTTCCCACTGCACCCACTCAGGTAGGCTTGGCAAGTAACAGCATGTTCCCCGTCTATACTTCTCCAAGGACCCCGATATGGGTAGGGAGCAAGGCCTAGGAGCCCCTACTCTCTCTCTCCCTCTCTCTCAGTTAGAATTCTTCAATTGGAAGCACCATAGTGAATTGGGTAAAAAAAAAAATGGCCACTGGAGTGCTAATCCGTTCGGACTCTGAATCCCCTCCAACGAGGGGATTAGCAAAGGTGCAAAGGACTTGGTATTAGAATTTAAGCCGTTGGTATTAGAGTGTGAATGACGATTTTGCCCACAAAAATGTTCCTTCCATCTCTAGAAAATATTAACAAACCCAGAAATTTACAGAAAATTGACTCAAATGAGGCAACATTGTTGTTCTGATCCACAAACCCAAAAATTTGCAAGAAAAAAAAAAATCATACCCGAATGAAGCTATCATTATTTCTTCCTTCGATTTTCAGAAAATATCAACAAACCCAGAAATTTACAAAAAATTGGCTCAAATGAGACAACACCGTCGTTCTCATCCACAAACCCAGAAATTTGCAAGAAAAAAAAATCATACCTGAATGAAGCAACATCATCGTTCTCTTTGATCTTGTTCTTCGTCACTGTCGGCCTTAGATGAATGAAGTAAAAGAGTCATCGTCGGCCTTATATGGATGAAATCACAGCGTAAAAAGGCAACATATTTTTCTTAATGTTTTTAACACGTTTTCAAAACCATGGGCTAGTTTTGAAGAAACCATTGGTTGGTTTCTTTAATAATAATAATAATAATAATAATTTTTGAATTGTTTAATTAGGTAATGTATTTATTAGTTGGTATAACCTTAAATTTAATACTATTACAACAAGGGTATTTGTGTAATTTTATATGGTTAATCCCATCCATATCTTGATTTTCAACTCCAACTCCACTCTCGATTTTCATCCTTAAATTTTTCATCACTCTCAAACCAAAATGTCCCATCTTGTCATTAATTTCATTTGTACTTGTTGAAAAAAGTTTCATCAATCATAAGGCAGAGAATCTTTGTCATCTCCAAAATTGTACTTGTTGAAAAAATTTCAAAATTGTCATCAATTTCATTTGTTCTTAGTATGGAGGGCCGTAACTTCCAACATTTTAATTTCCATCAAAAGACCCTCCACACTAAGAAAATTAACTCTATCTTGTTCCTTGACACCCAGCATATTATTTGATGTAGTTGAACAAAAACAAATTAAATAAACTTTAATTTGTTATGAGACTCTTCTCTCTTTGTCGACTGTAATTGTTTCTAATTAATACTATTAGTTGTTTCCAACTAACAATTATTAGTAAATATCAGTTCCTAGTTTTTGTTGGCTTCCCCCTCACCTATACTCTTCAACTTAGGCTGCCACATTAATAAGCAAAGTGCATACAGTTGCCGCTTATACATAACGGCACATGTTTGGATCTCAGCAATATGGGTTCCATCTCGAAGTCAACGGTTCAAGCCCCATAAATACACGACAAATAAATAAATAACGGATCTCAAGAAGACTCAAACCTCACAATTATTTGAACATTTTTAGAACAAATTGAACTCTCACACCTACTCAGTCTTGGCAATACTAGGATATGATTTATGAATGCGACAAAATTTACGGATACAAACATGCATTCTACAACCAATAGAACATGCATTCTACAACCAATAGAACAAGGCCTTCTCCTACAACAGCTAAAACGTCAAAATTGAAATTTTGTTGAAGTGTATACCTTGCAAATGCTGCTGGATAAAAACCACCAAGAGAAGGAAAGAGAACGGAAGCACCTGCTCAATCCATTGCGCAACCTGCTATATGTCGTATCTCTGGTATGAAGAATCCCTGCTATTAGACCCAGCTCCATCCACAGCCTCCCCATCTCCATTCAGTGATTGTGAACCACTCTCTCCCACCCCGTGATCACTCCTGGAATCTCCCTGACCATCCAGTACCGACGAAACTGATGTGGCGACGCTATTCTACCAATGGGCTGAACATATGCTTCATTCTGTGCATTCATTGAAGGCGGCAAAAGCCGATCATGTTCTTGTTCGCCGGCACCAATTATCCTAATAGAAACCTCTCCGCCATTGTTAGCCACAGGAGAAGAATCATTCTTGTACGAGCACGAAATAATTCTTCTCGTATGATCCTGTTGATCAAGTTTGCACTCCTCTAAACAACGTTGCTTTGCCACTTGAAAACACAAACGTGAGCTAACCGACGGGTGTGTGCTGGAAACCCCTCCGATGCCTAAGTCAGCAACTAGACAATAGACAATAAGCTCTGTGTATTCTTGAGTAAGAATTGGGATACCTGTACATAGGTCTGGTCATGAGCTTTTATAGACTTTACTTGGCACAATCCTAGTAGGATTCTAACTCTCCCTATGAGAGTCCTCCTAGGAATCACACACCCTACTCACTACCAACCAAGTGAGATGGTTTGCACAATCCCAGTAGGACTCTAACTCTCCTTAGCAGAGTCCTACTAGGAGTCTCATCATTGCGAGCCAAGTGAGATGGCCGAACCCTTTACCTCGGTTATACATTCCTGCCCGAACTGCCTTATCTCGGTCCCCTGCCCTTCGGACCGTGTGATCGAAAGCTGATCTACCGAATGCCACCCTGCCGAGCTATACACAGCTCGGCCCTCACCATTGATGTTACCTCGGTTTTGTCTGTTTAGACCAAGCTAACTACAGCAATCTCTGACCGAGCTAACAAGGGCGAGGTCCAACTTGTGAAGCCCAAACACCTCAGCCCATAGCTCGGTTCGAACTTCACCTGGCCTAAGCTCGTTAGTTTTTAGACCGAGCTACAGCAGCTCCTATCTCGGTCCGATGGCGGCCCAACTTCCAAAGAAGCCTCTTCCTTAGCTCGGCCCAATTTATTTATAAATTACCCTCTCAATTGCCCCTTAATTCCATCTGCGCAGCATGATTGGGATTACTTTCCTCTAGCCGAGCTAAAAACGCTCAACTCTGCCGAACTAGAGAAGTTTGTTCGGTCTCATAACTTGTTCAGTCCCAACAAGTCTGGTCAGTTGCTCAGCACGTCATTCCACTAATCTGGCATGTCTGATACAACGTTACCCCAAGGACAGGTGGCGTGCCCCCATTAGCCCCGTTCTCCTATTACAGCCGTTATGCCAAAAATTTGAATAGCCCTGCTTTTTTGCCTTCAACGTATATATTCTTCGAGTTTGTAATCGTACGGCGAGTCGTTCTTTCTGTGTCTCGCCGAGCAAACTAACTCGGTTCACACTAACCCTGCCAGCCTGTTTTGGTCGAGGTAACCATCATCCCGGCCAAAGAGTTCAAAAAACTTGTTGGTCAAACCTGCCAACCTACTTTGGCCGAGGTAACTGTCATCTCGGCAAAAGAGTGCAAAAGTTTTGTTGGTCATACCTGCCAACTTCCTGAAGCCTAGATCCTTATCTCGGCTTAGGAGAGCTAAATGTTGGTTATTCCGGCCAACCCTCTTCAGCCTAGATCCTGATCTCGGCTGAAGAGAACAAAATGTTAGTTTTTCCAGCCAACCCTCTCCAGCCTAGATCCTAATCTCGGCTGAAGAGAACAATGTGTTGGTCATACCTGCCAACTGCCTGCAGCCTAGATCCTAATCTCGGCTTAGGCGAGCTCAATGTTGGTTATTCCTGCCAACTTTCTTCAGCGCGGATCCTTATCTCGGCTTGAAGAAGAGCTAAATGCTTGGCCATTCCTGCCAAGCTTCTTGATTGGCCCCCCAGTCGGGCAAAGACTTGTTTAGAAAGAGTTGGCTAATCCTGCCAACCTTCCCAATTGCCCCCCAGTCGGGCAAAGACTTTTGCGCGGTCAATCCTCCTTGTCAACCGTGTTAACTCTGGCCAAAAGCTTTTTGTCTGGTACCGCTGTTGTGCTGGATTCTTCCTTGGTACACGCTCCATCTTCCTCTACTCGGATGTGTTGGTGCACTCTCTCCATTAGGGCTTCCATAGTAAGGGGCGGCGTCATTGTCATTGAATCCCTCAACTTATTGCCAGCCGGCAAACCTCGTTTGTACTGTGCGATAGCTAGGTTTGTAGGACAATCTGTTACTTGGTTGAAGGTCTCCCAATACCTATTGTTGTAAGACTTCAACATTTCCTTCTCGCTCATGTCGATGGAGAGAAGCTGGTCAATCTCCACTGGTGTCTTGGTATTCGTTCTGAATCTAGTCACGAACGCTTCTACCAATTGTGCCCATGAGGCTATACTGCCTTTTGGCAGCCTTTCGAACCAGGTCAGACCTAGGTCGCCAAGGCTGGATGGAAACAACATACACATTAGAGCTTCGTTTCGCCGGTACACTGCCATAACCTGGCGAAAGTGGCTTAAGTGCATGTAGGGGTCCAACTTCCCCTCATAAGTTGTGAATTTAGGCTGATGGAAGCCTAAGGGTAATGGTGCGTCCTCAATTGCCGGAACGAACGGTGAGCTCTGCAACCTTGCTAACACTTTGTCTGCTGGTTCATAGGTAAGGCGCGGCTCTCGCATTCCTACCTCGGCACTCCCATGTGTTCTAGGAACCAATCGTTGTAGTGCGGAGACTCTGCGGGGGTCGCGAGCCTGAGTGTCTTCTCTCCTTCGAGCCCTTTCAGTCCTCATTCTCTCAGGCCTGGAGTAGCGTGTCCTGGAAGTCTTTGATTGTGTATCGCCCGACCTGAGGCTTCTACTTTCAGTTTGTGATGGTGTGACTTGTTTGTCACGATCTTCTGAGTGGCAAGAGTGTGTGTTGCCTTTGCGCCCCCCTTTTGCTGCCACCCCTTTGCCTTTTATCTGGCTCTTCATAGACTCTATGTCAGCCGCCATTCTTCTTATTACTTCATCTTGCTCCCTTACGCGATCTTCGAGAACCTGAGGATCCATCTTCCCTTCTGTCTATCAGGGCTTTGAGAGCGGTGTGGACTTGAGCTCCGTCTTTCTCTCGCTTCTCTACGCGGATTCCTTCGCTGGGGATCTAATTCCGCCATGGGTGGGATAGAAGGTAAACCTTCGCGCCTCCCACCCCCTTCCGGGGTTTGCCCATCAATAGCAGATTGCGGAAAATCTTCGTTATGCGCTATTGATTTGAACTAGAGAGGAAAACTCGATCAAAAGGTCTTGTTCTATGTGTAATTCCCACAGACGGGGCCAATTGTACGAGCACAAAATAATTCTTCTCGTATGATCCTATTGATCAAGTTTGCACTCCTCTAAACAACGTTGCTTTGCCACTTGAAAACACAAACGTGAGCTAACCGACGGGTGTGTGCTGGAAACCCCTCCGATGCCTAAGTCAGCAACTGGACAATAGACAATAAGCTCTGTGTATTCTTGAGTAAGAATTGGGATACCTGTACATAGGTCTGGTCATGAGCTTTTATAGACTTTACTTGGCACAATCCTAGTAGGATTCCAACTCTCCCTATGAGAGTCCTCCTAGGAATCACACACCCTACTCACTACCAACCAAGTGAGATGGTTTGCACAATCCCAGTAGGACTCTAACTCTCCTTAGCAGAGTGCTACTAGGAGTCTCATCACTGCAAGCCAAGTGAGATGGCCGAACCCTTTACCTCAGTTATACATTCCTGCCCGAACTGCCTTATCTCGGTCCCCTGCCCTTCGGACCGTGTGATCGAAAGCTGATCTACCGAATGCCACCCTGCCAAGCTATACACAGCTCGGCCCTCGCCATTGATATAACCTCGGTTTTGTCTGTTTAGACCAAGCTAACTACAACAATCTCTGACCGAGCTAACAAGGGCGAGGTCCAACTTGTGAAGCCCAAACACCTCAGCCCATAGCTCGGTTCGAACTTCACCTGGCCTAAGCTCGTTAGTTTTTAGACCGAGCTGCAGCAGCTCCTATCTCGGTCCGATGGCGGCCCAACTTCCAAAGAAGCCTCTTCCTTAGCTCGGCCCAATTTATTTATAAATTACCCTCTCAATTCTGAATGTGATCTTGGTAACCAACAGATACGCCGTTGCTGTTTATCGAGCTTTCAGATTCCAAATAATTCGACCTCGTTCGAAGGATTCCCGAGTATTCCAACAATGTCAAAAGCGGTGAATGGAAAAAATTCGAAGCCAATAACTGCATTCCGTATCTTCTCGAATTGCTACTGCTAATCACCGAAAAACCTCTGTACTCGTCCGAATTACCACCAGACGCTTCCATTTCCAATGAGGATGATTCCGTAAACCCAACCCTAACCCTAATCCATCAAAATTTATCAAGAATTCAACAAAATCAAACGACAAAACGCGTCGATACATGAACACGAACGATTAAATAGAGAATTACCTTCGAGATCGAAGCTCCGTTGAAGATTCAGATGATGATGATGATTGATTGATTCTAGAAACCGATCGATGAATCGAATTTTATCAACTTTTGATGAAGATCAACGGGTGTGAAGAAGAGAGAGTATCAAAAAGAGAAATGATTGTGCGTATAAATTTGATTTGTTGTCTGGAAGCAAATCATCTCGAGAATTCTGACCTTTCTTCTCTCTCTTTCTTTCTCGCTCTCTCTCCAGGGAAGAGGGGCGCGAGAAGAAGAGAGAGCTAGGAGGACCACCAACGAAAAGAAATAAAATAAATTTAAAAAAAAAAAAACAAATCCACCTCTCCACCCTTTAATTTTAATTTAATTTTTTTTAAATATGTATATAATTTAATTCCACTTTTTTTAATTGTATTATAATAAATACTCTTTACTAGTCTATGATCATGTGGTGCTGTGATTGTCACTAAAGTTAGGCCATCTTTTTTTTTTTCGTTTTTTTCTTTTGTTATTAAATATATATATATATATATATTTTAAAATAAGACTCGAGCCATGTCTAAATTTTTACGATATGAAAAACATGCCTAATTTAAGGAGATTCTTACAATTTGGAGAAGTAGGATAAGACACCACATGGATACTAAGGTCTTATTTGAAAACATGTTTAAATTAGTCAAAAATTCAATATAAAAATTAATTATTTTTTTTATACGTCTTTTTATAAAAATAAAATAAAATATAATTTGAAAAGCTAATTTACAAATGAACTCTAAACATATATGCATAAAATATGTCTAACAAATCAGTCCAATTATTCAAGACTGTGTGAGTGATTTTCTGATCACACTGCCCGCTTAGTAATCAACTGGAGAGTACTGGTAGAATAGATGGCTTTTAGCTAACCTGCAACAGAAAGAGAAGACTCCGGTGGTGGTTCGCCACCCGGGGGTACTCCGACGATCAAGTCAGTACTCAATATCTCTCAAAGATAATCAATAGTGCTAAACTCACTAGCTTGAGCATAAAAAGCATACCTTAGACCCATGGGGGTGCCTCTCTTTTATAGCCAACATAAACCTAGACCCAATAGAAGCCTAACTTCTATGGACTCAGGATTACTGCTAATCTTGGACTCCCAGTAAGATTAGGATAAACTCTCTAAGAGTCTTATCTTAATACAAACTGAAGTCTTCTCTCATTCTAGGACTCTGTCCCTCATCCAGGTTGAATTCCTTTTCATTCTAGGACTCTTGTCCCTTATCCACTTATCTCGGATTTCGATATCTTCGGAGATAACCTCAGCCTTGCCGAGATCACCTCGGCGTCACGACCAGGACACGTGGCACCTCGGCTGACACGTCGGCGTCACCTTGCCACGTGTTGGTACTCAGAAAATATATCCCCACAACTGCCCCCTAGGTTCTATTACCTCGGCATTCTGAGGTGATGGACCCTACACTGTTCGTTCATCTGTGCCCCTCTGTCCGAGATCAAACTCGCCGACCTCAAAGTTCCCTGGACTTTACTGTCCACTGGTGTCAAGAATCAAGTTTCATGCTTTCCAAGTTGCTTGAAATCGCACCTCCTAGCCGAGGTTCTGGTTCCATTAATTCGTAAACTCCAAGAGCTTTGCAACTGCTCCACTCACACTCTCTGGTGAGTTCCCGATTTCCAGTCATCTATTTGACTCTGGCGATTTTCATATCGACGTTCATTTCACTTGGTAGGTTTATAAACTCTTTACTTGCTATTAAGCTCAATCTTCCATAACTCTTCTGAATCTGTTTACTTGCCATCTGTTGCCTTCTATTTTCGTCTGTCTTTAAGCTTTGAATTGTTTGAATGTCTGGCACTGTTCTTGTCATATCCCTTTTCTGTTGCTAGCATCGTGTCTGGGTCATTACTTTCTTGTTCTTCACATACTTACTTAGTGCCTGTGCACTTGGCTTTATTCTTGAACTTTGTCGTCTTCTTGACTATTTTTCTCTTTTCATTCAATCCTCTGGCTTTTTCTCTTTCTAGCTCTTTTACTTAAATCCGTCATTGTTCCAAGCTTTCAAGCTTCTGCAACTGTCTTCGTTCCTATCCTCCGGTGAAGCTTACGTCATTCTGTCATTGTCGTCAGACTTCGGTAATTCTCATTCCGGCTTCCCTCTTTCTGGTAAGCCACTGTTCCTCTTGGTTTTATTTCTTGTTGCTTTCCAAGAAGCTCTGCTTCATTGTTAATCACCATTGTTGTTTTACCCGTTGTTTCCAAATCATCTTCTTGAATACACACTATTCACACATTTGTTGATTTCTGCCACTGTTCTTTGCTTGACACACCTGTGCAACCTTTTTGTCTTGATTTCCTGATAGCTTCATCACCATTCTTGATTACGAATTACATTCTTGTTTCTGTTTTTTGTGTCTTTTTCCAGATTCTTGCTTTCAATCCTTGCCTTCAAACTCCGAGGTGCCAATCGCCAAGAAAAGCCTTGATCAAACTCTTCGGGAGATCGATGCTGAGCTCGAGGCCGAGAAGGATGCTGAGAAGTCTTCCCAACTGTCTTCTATATCCTGCCATTGATGCCGAGTAGTTTTGTTTCCTTCTTTTACTCCTTGTACCTTGTACCTTGTACTTTGTCCGTCTTTGTATGCTTTTAATCCGGCCGACGTGCCATTTTTGTAGTCTGAATAATTTATTTTTCAATATTCAGGCCGAAGTGCCTTCTTTCTTCTTTAAATGCATTTCTCTGATTTCTTCTTTGAATGTATGTCTTCTTTTTTCTGCTCTTGTATGATTCTATACTTAGAATAATTTGCATGTCTTCAAAGTACACCTTGACTGTGCAATCTCCTCGGGTAAAATACCTCTGTCACAACTTCTAATCTTGCTCATCTCGGCCTTGTCCTAACACTTGAAAATATTGTAACAAATATTTTCACAAGTGTTGCTTAGAACTTGTCACTTTCTCCATGTCTTCTATCAAGACTTCAGTTTTCCGTATTTCAAGTTTTGACAACCTGGTAGTCTCGGCAAGTACGCAGATATTGCTTGAGCTTGACTTTAACTTGTAAATTTTTCTCAAAAATTTCAACAAGTGTTTAACCATCATCCTTTATCATAACCTCGGCTTAACTTCAGCTTGTAAATTTTTCTCAAAATTTCAACAAGTGTTAAACCATCTCGGTTTAACTTCAAATTGTAAATTCACACAGAATTTCAACAAGTGTTAAACCAATCTTCTTCCGATACGACCTCGGTTTAACTTCAACTTGTAAATTCACACAGAATTTCAACAAGTGTTAAATATCACATCGGTTTAACTTCAACTCATAAATTCACAAAGAATTTCAACAAGTGTTAAACATGACCTCGATTTAACTTCAACTTGTAAATTCACACAGAATTTCAACAAGTGTTAAACATCATCTCGGTTTAACTTCAACTTGTAAATTCACACAGAATTTCAACAAGTGTTAAATATCATATCGGTTTAACTTCAGCTTGTAAATTCACACAGAATTTCAACAAGTGTTAAATATCATCTCGGTTTAACTTCAGCTTGTAAATTCACACAGAATTTCAACAAGTGTTAAACATCATCTCGGTTTAACTTAACTTGTAAATTCACACAGAATTTCAACAAGTGTTAAATATCACATCGGTTTAACTTCAGCTTGTAAATTCACACAGAATTTCAACAAGTGTTAAATATCATCTCGGTTTAACTTCAGCTTGTAAATTCACACAGAATTTCAACAAGTGTTAAACATCATCTCGGTTTAACTTCAACTTGTAAATTCACACAGAATTTCAACAAGTGTTAAATATCACATCGGTTTAACTTCAACTTGTAAATTCGCATAGAATTTCAACAAGTGTTAAACATGACCTCGGTTTAACTTCAACTTGTAAATTCACACAGAATTTCAACAAGTGTTAAACATCATCTCGGTATAACTTCAACTTGTAAATTCACATAGAATTTCAACAAGTGTTAAACATCATCTCGGTTTAACTTCAACTTGTAAATTCACACAGAATTTCAATAAGTGTTAAATATCACATCGGTTTAACTTCAACTTGTAAATTTACACAGAATTTTAACAAGTGTTAAACATCATCTCGGTTTAACCAACTTGTAAATTGCTACAAATTTCAACAAGTGGTAAACATCATATCAGTTTAACCAACTTGTAAATTACTACAAATTTCAACAAGTGTTAAACATCATCTCGGTTTAACGAACTTGTAAATTGCTACAAATTTCAACAAGTGGTAAACATCATCTCAGTTTAACCAACTTGTAAATTCCTACAAATTTCAACAAGTGGTAAACATTATCTCAGTTTAACCAACTTGTAAATTACTACAAATTTCAACAAGTGGTAAACATCATCTCGGTTTAACCAACTTGTAAATTGCTACAAATTTCAACAAGTGGTAAACATCATCTCGGTTTAACCAACTTGTAAATTGCTACAAATTTCAACAAGTGGTAAACATCATATCGGTTTAACTAACTTGTAAATTGCTACAAATTTCAACAAGTGGTAAACATCATCTCGGTTTAACCAACTTGTAAATTGTTACAAATTTCAACAAGTGGTAAACATCATATCGATTTAACCAACTTGTAAATTGCTACAAATTTCAACAAGTGGTAAACATATTCTTTTTCTCTCTGCCCCCTGCATGGCTTCCACATACTCCTGTGTGAACCTTAGAAAAGGTTTTCAACCTGGCTAACTGCAGTCCAACCTTGTGTGTTTTCTTTTTTATCTTCTGGGATCTGAGATTTGCTCACTGAGCTCTTCTCTTTTCGGACTTAAGTGCTGAGATCTTGTCTTCTAGGATCCGGGATCTGTAATCCAGGATCTGCTCACTTAGGCTGAGCTCTCGTCTTCTTGGGCCTACTTGTCTAGGCTGAGATCATGTCTTCTCAGATCCGGGATCCAGGATCTGCTCACTCAGGATGAGTTCTTCTATACTTGAATGTTATCTCCTTGGGAGCGCTCATGCCCCCTGTCTTTGCATCCCTTCTGGAAGGGTCTTCGTTCCTCCGCAGGTATCTATCCTTCCATACCTGGAGGTCATCTTTGTTGTAGTATCCGCTTCGATCTGTTGTCTTTGGTGCGTCACCTTCCTGGCCGGCGTCTTTCACTCCGTGACTCTGGTCACGAGTTTCTGTGTTGCGGTTGTCCCCTTCAACGTCGAGGTTTATAGCGACCCCGGTCTTTCCCATTCGGTTGTTGTATCCGGACTTATGTTCCGTAGATTCCGTTGTTATAGTATTGTTGTTGCTATCCTTTCAATTCCTTATTCTTGAGTTATAGGATGTATTGGGCAGGTTTGTTACAGGTGGGTTGGGTTTAGAAACCAAGTGTTGCTGTCCAGATTTTTGGACCTTCGCTCGAGCGAGGAGTTGGTCGCTCGAGCGAGCTCTTGATTTTGGTCCTTCGCTCGAGCCAGGGTTTCTTCGCTCGAGCGAGAGATTGCGTCTAGTATAGACCTGAGAGCTGTATTTGTTGGCTCGAGCGAGCTTTCCTTCGCTCGAGCGAGTTTCGAGTTCTTCGCTCGAGCGAGCATTCTGTCGCTTGAGCGTGCTTCTGGGTTGCAGACCTGAAGCATTGCATTCTTGGCTTGAGAGAGACTTTCTTCGCTCGAGCGAGTCATTCTTGTGTCTGGTCGCTCGAGTGAGCCTGTCGGGTATAAATACGCAGCAGCGGTTTTTAAAACGTTTTTTCACATTCTTTTTTATCTTAAAACCCTAGTTCCGTGTTTTCTATCCCTCCACTCACCTTCTCTCTTAGGTATCATCTCTTTTTAGGGTGTTTCTACCCTAGGTTCTTTATTAAAAAGATAGAGTGAGTCGAGAGCTTCGTTTTAATCTGAGAGTTTGGCGGTTTGGAGCACTTTGGATTTTGGGTCGTCATCTCCATCTTCTCCATTCGAGTTATTTACTTCGAGGTAGGGATTTCCTACTCCATATTATAGGTTTTGTTCTAAGTTCTAGTATTTTGATATGTTGGGAGTTGTTTGGTAATTTTGGGAAAAACCCTAGTGGTTGAAATAAATTAATTTGTATAATTAATTTAGGGAAAAATGTGTAATTGAGTTTAATTCATGGAATTGGGGAATTTAGTGATTTAATGGTGTAGTGGTTAGTTTAATTACTCACCTATGAAAATGTTAAATTTACATTTGTTGATACATTTATTTCCTGTTTAGAAATAACTGTTTTGGGCTATCGGTGGAGGATAGTCGTGATTGTTGTAGACATTGCATGTGGATTAGGGAAAACTGAAACTAATCACATTGGTTAAGTCATTGATTTTGACTGTTGAATTAATACAGAAATTACGTGTATTGATTGTGTGTTGCATATGCATCTTGTTTGGGAGGAGATAGGGGATGGACCTCTGAACCGGATTTTTGTTTGGGAGGAGATAGGGGATGGACTCCATTAGCATTACTATATGTGTGCTTATTGATTTGAAGTGTTTTTACATGTTGTTGATACAGCACTAAAATGTGTATCAATCGGGAAGTATGGAAGTGTTTTGGCATGAGCCTTAGTCTCATTTATTTTGTTGATATTGGAAGAAATGTTAATGTGATATTTAGTTCACTGTTATAGTTTGGCCAGGTTCTGAGCCATATTGATATACACGGAAAGTTGAATAAATAATGGAAAGTGAAACGTGTCATAGACATTAAGGTCATGAAACTGTATGTTGGTGAAAAGAATAGTTGTGTTAACCATCTATTGAATGCTATTGCTTTATTCAATGCTTATATCTGGTTTAGTATATTTCTACTGGGCTGTGGCTCACCCTATACGGGAACATCATTTTCAGGTCTAGGTGATATGTTGCCTCCAAGGACTTAGCTTGGAAGGATTTGGACTTTGAAGATTTGTCTTTAGTTATTTGTTTTATTTGATATTACATGTAAATCTTCTAGCCAAGGGCTTAATTTGTAGTTGAGTTAGTACTCACGTTTTGTATCCAAGTGTTGGCTTGGAAAGATGTAAGCCCGTAGGGCATTTACTTTTGATGTTACATGTAATGTTTTCTTTTAATAATGATACTCTGATGAATGAGATAATGATTGATTTTCTTTTATCAATGCATGTTACTGTTTTATATTATGGGTTTATTTTGAGGGCGTTACAAGGTTGATAGGTCTCCCATTCCCACTAGGAGCGTTGTCTCCAGTCTGATCCTTCTGTCCGTCATTGGCCATCTATTATTCTTTCTTTCATTGGCCATCTATTCTTCTTTCTTTCCCACAGACAGCGCCAAATTGTGTGAGTGATTTTCTGATCACACTGCCCGCTTAGTAATCAACTGGAGAGTACCGGCAGAATAGATGGCTTTTAGCTAACCTACAATAGAAAGAGAAGACTCCGGTGGTGGTTCGCCACTCGGGGGTACTCCGACGATCAAGTCAGTACTCAATATCTCTCAAAGATAATCAATAGTGCTAAACTCACTAGCTTGAGCATAAAAAGCATACCTTAGACCCATGGGGGTGCTTCTCTTTTATATCCAACATAAACCTAGTCCCAATAGAAGCCTAACTTCTATGGACTCAGGATTACTGCTAATCTTGGACTCCTAGTAAGATTAGGATAAACTCTCAAAGAGTCTTATCTTAATACAAACTGAAGTCTTCTCTCATTCTAGGACTCTTGTCCCTCATCCAGGTTGAGTTCCCTTTTCATTCTAGGACTCTTGTCCCTTATCCACTTATCTCAGATTTCGATATCTTCGGAGATCACCTCGGCGTCACGACCAGGACACGTGGCACCTCGGCTGACACGTCGGCGTCACCTTGCCACGTGTTGGTACTCAGAAAATATATCCCCACAATGACCAACATATTTATAATGTTATGAAAATGCAATTTGCATGGCTAACTCTCTCATATCTTAACAGGTAAGAAATCATGCCTAAAATATAAGAAAAGAAAAATAAGACATTTGTCACAAATGTGTAGAACTAAACATATATTTAAGATGACTCATCTTTATGCTTTTTAATTTTGTCTTTTTACTTATTGTTAGTAATGGGAGTTAAAGAGAATTTGCCTGAAACATTTAGATGTTCCATATATTATCCTCGTGTTTTGTATTTGTTTAAATCTTTTTAAGAATTTCTTTCTATTCTCATTGCTTGATAAGGATAAATTATAAGGCCATTAAATTCGGTTCCATTCATTATTTTCCTTAGCTCCCACCTCTCTGATTTCTTTAATAAGATTAGACACTAGAAGTTGTGGAAGATTTGGAAATGATTGACAAGAAATATTAAAAGAAGACAGAGAGCCATACACTAGGTCTCTATGTTTTGATGGTGCACCCAAAGAAGGCACAGAAGCCTTATTCCCCTTAACACTAACTATAACTTGATCTCCCTATGAAGGTATATACCCTATTATTCTTATTCTTCCTCCACAATTGAAAAGTGGGCTTTCAAGGATTAAGGTGGCACCTATTGTGAGTATGACCAAAACTTGCATTTGTTTCACTTTGGAGGTTTCCATTGTACCTCCAAATTGAGGTCATTAACCATACCATTACTAAGTTTGATTGTGAAGTTCTTTGGAATTTCTTTATGAGCTTCTATCAAGATGCTCACCCTTAAAAAAAATTAAGTCTAGTTCTTCACTTGGATAGACTCATCAAGATATAACTGAGTGACTAAACACATGCTAAGAAACTCAATTCATCATCATGTCATAGCCGCAATGACACATTAAAAAATTTAGTCCAAATCAAAATTTTTGTAAGGTTCTCTATGGTTAACTGAAGCACCACACGCCACCTTTTTAATATTAAAAACCTTTCTCTACAATAATAATAACCCAAACTTACTTTGGTCTCCAATTGCATAGGCAAAACCCCTTCCTTCTTAACATTGCAACAACTATGGACGCGATGATTTGAGGTTTTTGAATTTGATTTACAACACCATGTCAATCAACTGAGCTTAAGGTTGAGGTCGAAGCAATCGTTAAACCCCCATTACTCCTCAATGGAATCGTATCAACAATGTGTTGTCTAGTGACCACTATCCCATGGTTAGCGATAATCAATTCTTGTGAAGATTATCCTATAGAAGTTGGACTTTCTCTTCAAATGAGTTATAAATCTCCACCTTAGAAATTATGTATTTTGTTTCCACTTTGTCCACAAATTAATTTGATACCCCAAGATCAAACTCTTCATTCACAATCTAGTAGTAAATACCAGGTGTGTGTGTCAATTTCCGACCACACTGCCAAACTAGTACTCAGCTGTAGAACACCGGCAGAATAGATTAAGCCCGAACAACCTGTCACAAAAAGAAGAGATTCCGACGGTGGCTTGTCCACCCGGGGGCACTCTGATGATCAAGTCAGTTATCTCTCATAGATGGCAATTAGTGCTTAACTCACTAGGCAGAATACAAAAAGCATACCTTAGACCCATGGGGGTGCCTATCTTTTATAGCCAATACTTACCTAATCCTAATAGAAGCCTAGCTTCAATGGACTTAGGATTACTGCTAATCTTGGACTCCCAGTAGGATTGGGATAAACTCTCTAAGAGTCTTATCTTTACCCAAACTAAAGTCCTCTCTCATTCTAGGACTCTTGTCCCTTATCCGCTTATCTCGGATTCCGGTATCTTCGTAGATAACCTCGGCCTAGCCGAGATGATCTCGGCGTCATGACCAGGACACGTGGCACCTCGGCTGGCACTTCGGTGACACCTCGGCTGGCACTTCGATGACACCTCGGCCACGTGTTGTCATTCAAAAAATTATGTCCCCACAACTGCCCCCTAGGTTCTATTACCTCGGCATCCTGAGGTGATGAAACCTATATCATTCCTTCCTTTAATCATGACCCTGGTTTAACTTCAGCTTGTAAATTTTTCTTAAAATTTCAACAAGTGTTAAACATGACCTCGGTTTAACTTCAACTTGTGTGTGTCAATTTCCGACCACACTGCCAACTTAGTACTCAACTGGAGAACACCGGCAGAATAGGTTAAGCCCGAACAACCTGCAACTGAAAGAAGAGATTCTGGCAGTGGCTCGTCCACCCGGGGGCATTGTGACGATCAAGTCAGTAAAATATCTCTCAAAGATAACCAATAGTACTTAATTCACTAGACAGAGCATAAAAGACATACATTAGACCCATGGGGGTGTCTCCCTTTTATAGCCAACACAATCCTAGTCCCAATAGAAGCCTAGCTCTAATGGACTTAGGATTACTGCTAATCTTGGACTCCCAGTAGGATTAGGATAAACTCTCTAAGAGTCTTATCTTTACCCAAACTGAAGTCTTCTCTCATTCCAGGACTCTTGTCCTGTGACACCCCGAATCTACACTATAGGTTGCAGTTAAGGGAGAGTCACTAATGAGTCCTATGGTCAATAACCAAGTAAGATCCCAGATCGCCGGAGGAGTCAAATTAGCCTCCCTTCTAAGTCCGGCTTTCTTAGGCAGCGCACTACCCTTTTGACAGATCTTAAAAGGTATTGACACAAGGTCTCATAAGCAACGATAAGGTTCATACATATAAATATATAGAACATAAGTACATAACAACCTCAAATATCATTAATTTCAAAAGCCTAATCCATTACATTACATCCCAAGAGAAAACTTAAATCTTCATATGAGTCTTACAAAATATCAAAAGGGGTTTCTAACTTTCCTAAGATAGCCAAAAGTCTTCGAAGGTTTCGGGTTTGTCGTCTCCAGCTATAGGCTCCTCTTCAGCACCTGGCATGACACGCCGTGAGATTTGAATGCCCAGTAAACGCACACACACCCCACCCCTTTTTCCCAGTCCAATACACAATCACAAAATATAACATCAAGTAATAAAGCATGATACTCTAATAAATAAATAAATAAATGGTTAGGTTAGATGTCAGCAATCTAGAAATCCCCCAAAGAGATTTCGTCCTCCCAACCACAAGAATCGGACGCGGATTATTCGGTATGCCCCCTCTTTTGCTGCTTTGTTGCAGAACTAACCTCGGATGCCTACCAACGGTTATATACCGCGTAGCGCCAACCGCAGGGCCTCAAAAGAGACGGTAAAATAGGGCCTTGCCCGAATCCCTCCTCACACCAAACCACCTAGGGTCCGAATACAACCGCTCCGTTCAAGGGTTCCGAAAACCACTTGTGCAAAACTTTAACTTCAAATAGGAAACGCATCCCAATAATCCATATACCACATATTATCATCTTTTCATAACTCAAGTGTTCGAAAACCCAATACCCACCCAATTAGGTTTCCCGTTGAATTAAGTGTTTTAAGTCAAGGTTAGTCCAACTAAACAATATAATAATATCCACATAAGCATGCATCCTCAAGATAAGAAAGATAAATAACATAACATGCACATACAACATCTTGCCAAGATATGATCATAAGCCATTAAACATTTTCATGAATACAAGGGCACAAAACATCCATACATAACAAATTTCCAGATTTAACATCACGTGAAGATTAATACGAAAGGACTACTTTAGATCATCCACCGAACTCGGTCTTCCTATGGTTTGTAGAGAATTTGATCTAGTTTCTAGAACATTTTTCGGAAATGGGTTTGCTTTTCCAGATTTTAAGTTATTTAGAAAATAGTCCAGCGCTGTCCAGAATCTGTCCAGATCCGTCGACCGTTACGAAAACTTGATTTTCTTTCAAAACGCTTAATGTTTTTCGATGAAACCAATTTTAGTTGAAATTTAACTCCTTAAGGGAGGTTTTGACATAAAATGGAGGTTCAGAATATTTTTGTACATTTTTCTGGAATTTTTGAAAGTGGGCTGCAAAAACAGATTTTTAGGTAGAATGCTCAAAACAAGAAAAATTATAAAAAGGGGGTTCCACCATGGGAAAGTTTCATTTCTTTTGTGAAGAAAATATACTAAGTATCACATGTTTAACTCAGAAAATTTGTTTGAAAGAGTGCTCTTGAAAAGTTGAGAGATTGGTAGAAAAGAAGGTGGTTTTGTGCCAAAATGGGAAAAATACAAGAGAGATGGAATCAATGCTCAACTTTTAGCATTTTTAACACAAGTAACTCATCAATAACATATTTGAAAACATTATTTAGAACTCTTAGAAACATGTATTGAAAAAGGAAAATGAAAGAGAAGGTTGTGTTGTGGCTTACCTACTAAGCTTTGCATAAGGAAGCTCTCTTCTTTCTTCCTCCTCTTCTCCTAGACTTCTCTTCCTTGCTCTCCTCTCTCTCTCTCTAGCCAAAATGTGTGTGTGTGGGTGTGGTGTGTTATATGTGCTTGCAAGCTAGGGGGTGTTGGTATTTATAGACAAGTTTTGATGCAAAATGTCCTAAATGCCCACTAGTTGAAAATGAATGGAAAGTTTAGGATTTGTTTGAAGTTCAAATGAATAGAAGTGACTTGGGGAGTGGTTTACTCAAGGATTAGGTAACACTTGGTTGTAATGAAACTAGTTTTGGGAATTAGCATCCTAGGTCTAGGTATTAGGTTGTGTATTTCTAGAATTCCATCATGGTGGTTCTTGGAAATTGGTTTCTCACTCTTCCCTAGGAGTGTGATGGGTTATTATTTTATTTGTTTTGGTCCTAGAGCACACTCTTCAAGGTGTGTGTATATATATATATATATCTTACAAGATTGATGATACTAATAACATTAGGGTACATGTACTTTTTTTGGGGTAATGCTTAATAAAAGAAATGAGGGCTTGGAATTAAACTCATGTATTGGAATCTTATTTATGTATTTACTTATGATCTAGTTAGATTTAGGGCTAATTTAAATACTCATAGCAAATCTTTATTGGTACTAAAGTCATTATTGCTCCAAGATTCAAGGGATTTGTTTGTACTATAGTATAATGATGATGCCTAGTCATGTCCTCAAAATTTGGGAAGATTTTCTTATTTATTTGGTGTACAAATCTTGGAAATTGTAAAACATAATGTTAAAAAAGATTTTAGGGTACAAGTGTATATATATAAATATATGATGGTACTTGTTTGAGGTCACTTTGTGATTTAATAAAAATGTGAGGGCTTGGGCTTAATTAAAATATCTATTTCAAGTGAAGAGTTAATAAATTAGTGTCTAGGAAAAAAAAAAAAAAATTCAGTTTGTATTATCTTGTTTTGAATTTAAAGGTAAATAACTGAATGAAGACTGTAAAATCCGGAAGTTAGGGTTTAGAGCAATTAATCTAAAATTTAAGAGTTAAATAATTAATGTTATAATTGATTTCTAAGCTTCTAGGGTCGATTAGGGTTTGTATGGTTTCGTCCGTGATGCGTTTTCGACTCTAGGGTTTAATTTGCGAGCAATCAACGAATTAAGGGCTTGGTGTTAAATACATGTAATTTATGTAGAATTAAATTAGGTTAGGGAACCTAATCCGGCTAGGAAAATTTCTGTTTTGAAAAAAAGAAAATAAAATTGCTAACCGACAAGATTCGAAATTATTCAAGTAATCGAGGGCTTTAAGAAAATAATTCATCATTAGGGTCTTAAGAGTAAATGCATATTTCGGGGGCTTCACATGTCCCTTATCCGCTTATCCCGGATTCTGGTATCTTCGCAGATAACCTCGGCCTAGCCGAGATCATCTCAGCATCATGACCAAGACACGTGGCACCCCGGCTGGCACTTCGGTGACACCTCGGTGACACCTCGGCCACGTGTCGTCATTCAAAATTTATGTCCCCACAACTGCCCCCTAGGTTCTATTATCTCGGCATCCTGAGGTGATGGAACCTATATCATTTCTTCCATTTAGAACGTCGGCTAAGCTCCCTTCATCATCTATTGCCGAAGTTAGAACTCGTCGGCTCAATATGACCAAGACCTATAGTCTGCTTTCATCAATGCCTTAGAACCAACAACCAAGTTCGTTCAAGTTTCTCAGCCGAAACCGTCCTCCTAGCCGAGGTATTTGCTTCATTGAATCAAGAACTCCAAGAGTTTCAGTACGCGTATGAGCTGGTACGCACAGTATTTCAACCGTTTTTACCACGCGTCTTTCCCCTACTGGACCGTACCTGATACGCGCTATCAAGTCGTATCACTTTTGAGTGTGCTGTCTAACAAGCACGTCGTCCAAGGCACCATAATTGCCATTTTGCCGCCATTTCATGCTCTTGATCAGAATCAACTCTCTCTCCGTCTTTTCACTTATGTATCTTCGTTCTTGTTCAAACTTTCTCTCTCAAATCCCCCATTGCTGTTTTTGCGAAGCTTTCTGCAACTAGTTTCACTCTCTCCCTTCGGTGAGGCTTTCGTTGCACTTCTTTGCTTACTACCACCGTCTGACACCGGCGTACTTCACACCGGCCTTTTTAAACAATCATTCTTTAATGTTAGGCCGAAGTTCCTTCTTTCCTTTTCTGAATGCATTCTTTGATTTCTTCTTTCAATGTGGTTGTATGTGTCTTCTTTTTACTCTTGTATGATTCTATGCTTAGAATAATTTGCATGTCTTCAAAATACACCTTAACTGTGCAATCTCCTCAGGGTGTAACACCTCGATTGTACCCAAGTACCTTTCTTGGCATAACCTTGGTTTCACCTTGTAAATTTTTTCATAAAATTTCAACAAGGATTTAACCTTAGTCTTCAACTTGTAAACTTTTCTCAAGTTTCAACAAGTTTAGACATAATCTCGGTTTAACTTCAACTTGTAAACTTTTCTCAAGTTTCAACAAGTGTTAAACATAATCTCGGTTTAACTTCAACTTGTAAACTTTTCTCAAGTTTTAACAAGTGTTAAACATAATCTCTTTTCTTTCTGGCCCCTAATGTGAACTTAAGTTCCACTTGGGTTCTCATTAGGCCGAATTGTTATTCTATCACACGTTGCAAGTGGATTTCGAAGCATTTTCATGCTTTTTTACATAGGCTTCAGCTTCCTTTTGCATGTAAGGCCAAAAGAATCCCTACGATATTGCTCTATAGGCAAGGGATCTGCCCCCTGCATGGCTTCCACATACTCCTTTGTGGACCTTATATAAAAAAAATTTAACTTAGGCCAAGCTCTTCTCTTCTCAGACTTAATCATCTAGGCCAAGATCTTGTCTTCTGGGATCTGGGATCCGAGATCTGGAATCCGGGATCTGCTCACTTGGGCTGAGCTCTTGTCTTCTCGTATCCAGTGTTATCTCGGCTTCGCTTCGGTGAACCATTTCTCTTCTCTTGTTTGGACGCCTTTGTCCCCGGCGTGTCATCCTTGGCTCTGGCATACTTTTCTATCCTGGCTATCAGCTCCTCCATGTTTTTTGGCAATGTCTTTGCCAGTGATTTTTGAAGCAGGCAGTCATCCTTCAAGCCGTTTTTAAACGACACGACCGCCACCTCTTGGTTGCATCCTGGTATTCGGTTGAATACCTCATAAAACCTTTTGGCATAGGCCCTAAGGCTTTCATCCTTGTCGATCTTCAGGGCCATTAGGGCGTCCACCCTCAATGGTTGTAGCTTGTTTGTCACGAACTTGGCCACAAACATCTCGGCCAGGCCTTCCCAGGTTTTCACAGTTCCTTTCGGCAACTTGTGAAACCAGTCCGATGCAATTTCTCTGAAGGATGAGAGGAACACCTTGCAGAGCAACGGCTCATTCCCGGTGTACAACGCCATCGAGTTCAGGTACAAGCCGACGTGAACGTTGGGATCCGACTTACTATCGTAGATCTGGAATCTCGGCATGCTAAACCTCTTCGGGGCTTCGAATTTGTCCAATTCTACCGAGAACGGCATTCTCGGCTTGACTGGGGAGGTTACATCGGCATTTTGTTGCTTCCTCTTGAGGTAATCTCTCAAGTCCTCTTTGGTCCGCCCAGGAGCTCGGCTATCTCCTGACTTTAGTCTTTTCGGTGCACTACTCTCAGCTTCGTTGTGAGCCCTTTTCCATCTTTCTCCATTAGTTGTATCGAAGCACAGCTCCTACCTTTGAACATGTCGATGTTCTTTGGGGTCTGCTTCCTTGGTGCGATGTGTCCTTTGTGATTCTTCCCTCCTCGACACTCCTCACCCGACCTCCCTTGAAGGCCGGTGAGAGTGTTTTTCGCTCCTGGTGTGCTGGGGGGCTACATGGATTGTTTTCTGTCCTCCCTTCTGGGCATTGGCCGCTGGAATCGGCGTGTCCTGTAGCGGGAACGGTGGCTGCATGACGTTGTTTTGCATCATGAAATTGACGACCGATTGCAGGTCTGCCAATTTGTTCGCCATCTCTTTCACCTCTTCGTCCCTCCGCAGGCATCTATCTTCCTATACCTGGAGGTTGTCCTCGTTGTAATACCCGCTTCGATCCGATTTCTTTGGTACGTTGCCCTCCTTGCCGATGTCTTTCTTGCTGTGATTTTGGTCCTGAGTCTCCTCATTGCAACCATCTCCTCCATGTTAGGGTCAACATGTTTCCCACTCTCAGAGAGTTTATCCCAATTCTACTAGGAGTCCAAGATTAGCAGTAATCCTAAGTCCATTGAAGCTAGGCTTCTATTAGGATTAGGCAAGTGTTGGCTATAAAAGAGAGGCACCCCCATGGGTCTAAGGTATGCTTTTTGTATTCTGTCTAGTGAGTTAAGCACTAATTGCTATCTATGAGAGATAACTAACTTGATCGTCAAAGTGCCCCCGGGTGGACAAACCACCGTCAGAATCTCTTCTTTTTGTGACAGGTTGTTCGGGCTTAATCTATTCTGCCGGTGTTCTACAGCTGAGTACTAGTTTGGCAGTGTGGTCGGAAATTGACACACACAATTTGGCACCGTCTATGAGAAAGAAATGAAAATAGATGGCCAACGACGAATAGAAAGAGAAGGTTGGGAACGACACCCCTAC
>JAPPVO010000017.1:31457040-31498094 GCA_030407325.1 Camellia japonica
TTTGTCTATGAGGAGGAGGGCAAAGATGTTGAACTAAAGAACCTGGGAGCAAACACAAGCGAGAAGGTTGCTTCGAAGGTAGAAGAAACCAAGGAAGGAAGAAGCTTCAATAAGTTCTCAGACACAAGACCCTTAGAAGAAGTAAATTTAGGGGAAGGTTCTATACAACAGCCCACATATATAAGTGCTTGTTTGAATGATCTGGACAGGGACCAGTTATTGGTTGTTCTAAAGAAATATAAAGATTGCTTTGCATGGTCTTATAATGAACTACCAGGATTGGATAGGTCATTAGTGGAACATAGGGCTCCCTATGAAGCCCTAATTTCATGCCATACAAGCAGAAACCAGAGAGAATGAGTCCAGAAGTAATTCAGAAAGTCAAGGAAGAGATTCTTAGACTACTCAAGGCAGACTTTATTAGGACAGCCAGGTATGTTGAATGGCTATCTAATATTGTGCCTGTAGTCAAGAAGAATAGTAAAATGAGGGTATGCATTGATTTTAGAAACTTAAATCTAGCAACTCCAAAAGATGAGTACCCTATGCCTATAGTGGATCTGTTGGTAGACAGTTCTGCAGGGCATCAAGTTTTATCAATGATGGATGGACACTCTGGTTATAACCAAATCTGCATTGCAGAGGAGGATGTCCACAAGACAGCATTCAGATGTCCTGGAAATATTGGCACTTTCGAATGGGTTAAAATACCATTTGGCCTGAAGAATGCTAGGGCTACATATCAGAGAGCTATGAACACTATCTTTCATGACCTCATTGGAGGGTATTTAGAGTGTTATATTGATGACATTGTAGTGAAATCCCAGTCCATGGAGGAGCATCTGTTTCATTAGAAGCAGCTTTTGAAAGAATGAGGAAGTTCAAGTTGAAACTCAATCCTCTTAAGTGTACTTTTGGTGTATCATCTGGAAACTTCTTGGGTTATGTAGTGCACAAGAAAGGAATACAGATTGATCGAATAAAGCCAAAGCCATCATTGAAGCCAGGCTTCCATCAAGTAAGAAAGAATTACAAAGGTTCCTTGGACAGGTTAACTTTCTTCGAAGGTTCATTTCTAACACTGCAGGGAAAACTAAAGTATTTTCTTCCTTGTTAAGGCTGAAAGATGAAGAGGAATTTGTGTGGACAGCAGAGCATCAAATTGCTTTCGAAGGTATCAAAAGCCTACTTGCCAACCCTCCAGTGCTGATGCCACCAAAGGGTGATAAGCCCTTGAAGTTGTACATAGGCTGCAGTAGAAGATTCATTGGGAGCTTTCTTGGCTCAAGATAACGAAGAAGGCAAGGAGCAATCTGTTTATTACCTTAGTAAGTTTTTAAATTCTTGTAAATGTAAATATTCAGCTGTTGAAAAGCTGTGTCTTGCTTTGTATTTTGCTGCAATGAAATTAAGATACTATCTTTTACCTACAACTGTCTTGGTAATCGCAACCACAGATTTGGTTAAGTACATGTTATCTAGACCTATGTTGAGGGGAAGAATTGGCAAGTGGATATTAGCCTTATCAGAGTTTCATCTAGAATATGTCCCACAAAGGGCAGTAAAAGGGAAAGTTTTAGCCAATTTTCTGGCAAACCATCCATCTCAAACAGAGAGCCAAGAGATAATGGAACTTGGTATGGCTAGTGTTGAGCCATGGCAGATGTGGTTCGATGGGTCGAAAGCCAATGGCTTAACTGGAATTGGTATTGTGATTAGGTCTCCACAAGGGGTAGAAACCACACATGGTTTCAGAGTGGATGAAGCTACCTGTTCTAATAACCAAGCTGAATACGAAGTCTTAATAGTTGGACTAGAAATTCTTATTGGATTACAAGCTCATGCAGTTGACATATTTGGAGATTCTCAATTGGTGGTTAACCAAGTGAAAGGGATTTTCAAGTGTCAAAGCATAAGCATTTTGCCATACTATGTTGTGGCATTACATCTGCTTTCTCAATTTCAAATAGCAAATGTAACTCATGTTCTAAGATTCTTGAATAATAAAGCTAATGATGTGGCTCAGAAACCTTCGAACTTCAAGAGAAGGGATAACGCCCAAAGGGACATAAGCCAAACAACATATCAGAAATTAATACCACATTTGAATAAAAGGAATGTGATATTGGAAGTCAATCATAATGACTTACAAGAACAAGATTGGAGGCATCTAATAATGCAGTACTTGGCTGGTCCATCTTCGAAAGCTAGCAGGAAAATTAAATTGCAGTCTATGCAATATATGGTATATGGTAATGCTCTCTACAAAAGGGGGAGAGATGGCTTATTGCTGGAATGTTTAGGCGCAAAAGAAGCATTAACAGCTATGGCTGAGCTTCATGAAGGCATCTGTGGTGCTCATCAGCCTGGTGTGAAGATGAGATGGTTGCTTTGAAGGCATTCCTACTATTGGCCAACTATCCTTAAAGACTGCATAGAGTATGCAAAGGGTTGCTAGACATGTCAAAAGCATGGCACAATAAGGCATATGCCCATAACTGACCTACATGCAGTAGTGAAGCCCTGGCCATTCAGAGGGTGGGCTATGGATATGATGGGGAAAATACACCCACCTTCTTTGAAGCATCATTGTTTCATTCTAGTGGCCACTGATTACTTTACTAAGTGGGTCGAAGCCAAGCCATACAAGACTGTAGACCAGACAGAGGTCATTGGGTTCATTAAAGATTTGATCCATAGATTTGGCATCCCACAAACTATAACTGTGGATAATGGGACTGTGTTCGATGGGAAGATGGTGAAGTCTTTTGTGGCAGAATTTGGAATTAGCCTTGTTAATTCCACACCCTATTATGCACAAGCCAATGGTCAAGCTGAATCATCCAATAAGTCCTTGAAGAAGGGAATACAAAAGGTTGTGGAAAATAATCCTTGGGATTGGCATAACCTGTTGTTGGATGTTTTGTGGGCTTACAGTACTTCCCCAAGGTCAAGCACAGGAGTCACTCCTTATGCCTTAGTATATGGGCATGATGCAGTGTTACCTGTGGAGATTAATGTTAAATCTTTGAGGGTAAGATGCCAAGATTAGTTAGATCCTAAGCAGTACCATCAAAGTATGTGTTTGGAGTTAGAAAGCATAAATGAAGCCAGAATTTTGACATTAAATAACATTCTTTTCCAAAAGAGGAAAGCAGCCAAGAATTATAATAAGAAAGTCAAACACATTGGCTTTGATGAAGGTGATTTGGTATGGAAAACAATACTCCCAATAGGAATTAAAAGCCATAAGTTTGGCAAATGGTCACCTAACTAGGAAGGACCATATCAAATTCATAGAGTTCTGCCTTTTGGAGCATACCATTTGAGAAATTTGAATGGGTATATACATCCCAAAAAGATTAATGGTAGATATTTGAAGCCTTATTTTCCAACCATTTGGGAAACACAAGGAATAAAATAAACACCAAGTACAAGAACATGAGACTGCTTAAATGATAGACAAAAATTTGCTTTTTCATAAAGAATTAAGTACATTTTGCCACAAATTGGCCCAAAAATCATTACAGTGTCTTAATTGTTTTTGTACAACAGATTTCCTATTGGTAAATGCTAAAAACAATCGAATAGCTGCAGCCATCTCTTTCTTTCGATCAACCAGTCCTTGGTTGGTAATTTGCAGTTTAGTGTCAGTTCGGACTAAGGCCTGATTCACTGCAGATAGCTCCTCTTCAAGTTGAGTTTTCCTCTCCAGCAACTGGACTCGAAAGTGGGAGGCAGCGGAGTGTTGTTCCTTAAGCTTTGACACTTCAGTATGTACGTGGGAAACAAAACTCTGGTCGCCAGCCAATTTCTCATCCTCAGCCTTGGCAGCCTGACAAATGCTAATGTAAAAATCGACAGTAGCTGCTGCCTAAGATAGATGACTTGAAACATTCATGCCAGACTGCTCAGCAACTTTGCAGCATTGGAGGAACCCATTTCTGATTATAGGCCTTTGTAGAGCCTCGAAGGGGATCCTCGAAAAAGAAATCAACAGATCAAGGCATGTGTCTAGGTCTATCAAAGGTGCAGAAGGCTTGCTGCTGGAGGAAGAAGAGCTCTCAAAAATTTTCAGCAAGGAGTCAACCAAAACTAATGGCTCAGCTTCAACATTGAATGTTGGGGAGCTAGAGGGTATGTCGAAGAGACTAGCTAGTCTGGCTTCGAAGACATCAACCTCATCCATAGACATGAGAGGCGCAGAGAGAGTTGTGGTGGAAGGCACAAAGGACTGCATAGGGATAGGAGAAGTGGATGAAACATCTTTGGCAGTCTCTATGGTCTTAGCCATCAATGAATCAAGTGAAGAGGGGCTGGAAGTAGGTAAAGGTAATGAACTATGAGTTGGAGAACTACCAACACTCTCTGTAGGAGAATCAACTGCCCTTAGAGATGGAGTAGCAGTTGGAATTTCTGTGAAAGAAGGAGGAGGAGCAAGGCTCGAAGGAAAAGTGGACTGAGGTAGGACAAAGGTCAAGAAAGGGAAGTATGGCTCTAAGCCAAGAAGAAGAGATGCAGGAATGCTGGGGCTTGAAGAAGGTACATCGAATGTAGGCCTTGGAAGTGGGAGAACGATTTGAATAACCCTGACATTCTGCATTTGATCAACTTCAACTGAAATTGAGGGAGGCCTCATTGGAAAGATAAACGCAGTAGTTGCTGCTACAAGAGAAAGAGATGTAAAGCAATGTCAAACTTCAATACCAAAAGCTGACAAGGGAAAAACAGAAGAATCATGAAAGAAATTACTTGTTTCAGAAATAATGGGAGAGCTGCGAAGGGAATAATGTTCGGCAGTCTGTTGCCTTCTTGCCGTTTCCCTTTGTAATGCATCAGCAGCAGCAGCTTCCTCTCTTAGAAATTGTTGCTGCCGTCTCTTCTCAGCCCTCTCGAAGACAATCATGGCTTTGGAATGTTCCTACTCTACTGCCTTGGCAGCTGCTTTATGAATAGGGTCTTCAACCAAGTCAGTAGCAGGAACAGTCACTTTCTTTCTCTTCCTTTTTGGCAGTGATACTACCGGCTCCTTTTCAACCCCTCTTTCTTCAACCTGGGGTTCAGATTCTTCAGAGGTAAGTTCTTTCTCCACTATTGTGGTAGTTGCCTCGTCAACAGGATTTTCGATTATATCGGATGAGGAGACAGCCACCTTTTGTCTCTTTGTTCTTTGCAAAGGTACTTCTTGTTCTTGCTCAACCTCTCTCTCTTCTGCTTGAGATTCAGATTCCTCAGGAGGAAGGATTAGCTTCCGTTTCTGTTTCTGTTGTTGTCTCTCTTTAAGAGTAGCTAAAGTTTCAGCTCTCTTGGGGGATTCTTCTTATGGGAGCCCTGCACCAAAGAACACGAGTACAAGGGAAACAAGCAAAAGATTCAAAAGAAAAAAAAAAAAGGAAGAACTTGAAAATACTTACCCTTCTTCGAAGCAGCTCTGGTAACTCTAGCTGGAGGGGATGAGGTTGCAGGAGAAGTTGTGGTAGCTATAGAAAGGGAGGGAATGTTCTCAACTGTTGCTGACTTAGCCTTCGAAGGCACTCCTAACCCTATTGGCAAGTCATGAGGGTGTACAGATAGACGCACTTCCATATTGGCTGTCCACCAGTTCTGGAATCTTTTCAAAACTAAGCCAGATGGGAGAAAATGGACAAATTGAAATTCATTCAATTCATTTAGCAGTTTGAATATTGCCGCCTCTAGCTTTGATTTAGATATTCTCAAGTCTCTAGCCGTAAGGTGGACATTCGAGAGACTGCAAAGTGGAACAGGTATCCCTTGAGTGAGCCCAAATTGTCTGGCAAACTGAGAAGGGTAGTACACCTCAGATATGCATTTATAACCTCGAGGGTTTAAAGTGCCAATGAACAACTCTCTCGGTAGCAAAATTGAAGCCCACATATCTTTGTGTGGTGAGGTGGAGCACTCTTTATCAGCCAGAAAAGTTTGCAGCCAAGCAGGTCTTTTATTGGCATCAAAAGGACAAAAAAGGGAAGGAGGAGGAGAAATAGGTAGTTGATAAAAGAAGGCAAAGTAATAAGCAAAAGAAGCAGGGTAAAGAACAATCCTAGCATACTTTTTCCCATAGATGCTAGGATCCTGAACAAGGAATTTTAGGCATTTTTTTATGCAAATTAGTGAAATAAGCAAAGAGCCAGAGTTGGAGCACCTAGAGGGGACCTCCTTGGTTAACATCAAGAGGTTTTTCGCAAAATTGGGAGCAAGCTCTATAGACATGACCTAAAAGATAAGAGGCAAGAGCTATGTGTTTTTTCAAGACAAGTGCCTTCGCAAGTGGAGCGAACTCAGGCATAATCCTCTGAGATGAGGTGCAAAAGAGAAATTTGCACAGCCAGTATAAAATGAAGGAAAATAGTTCTCTGTCCCTCACAGGGCCTTCCCTTTTATTTTCAGCCTTTACGAAGTCAGTGTAAGAAGAGTTTAAGGCTGTAAGGGAAAATTTGACAGGGAGGTCCGGGTAGTTGGGAGTAAAAGGAGAGCCATGGGGTGAAAGCCCTAAAAGATGGCAAATATCAAGAACGGTGGGGGCCATTATGCCGCACCGAAATTGGAAGAAATTAAAAGCCATATTCCAAAAACATAGAGCAGCAGGAATTAAAAAGGGGTCCTCAGGAATAATGAACCTGGAAAGACGAAGAGCGTCGAGGATGCAGAGCTCCTGTAGGTCATCTTCTCTCGCAGGCACAACCCTGTCATACCATTCCTCCCATTCAGTTCTCAATGTCGGCGCCAGCAGCGATGAGGCCGGGGCATTCTCCAATTGCTCCAGTCAAGCCCTCCTTCATAGAGAAGAAAGTGATCCTCCAAATGAGGGTATAAAGCTGGGAGTTGGTCAGGGGCCTCCCGAAAGATGGGACCTAGGACGTACTCTTGTTGGTTGCTGTGGCGAGGAACAAAGAGACGTCCATCTATGGCGCTTGACCCACCAGTTGTTAGCTTGGCGATTTCTTCATCAATGCATTTCTTCAAAGCCATGGTAGGGCTGATACGGTCGCCAGCGAGTACTTTCAGCGAAGAAGGATCCATTGATAGCAAGTAGCAAGGAAGAGAGGGTTAACAGAAGATTGGTAGGGTTTGTGTGTTAAAAGAGCAAGTGATTTCAGAGCACAAAACAAAAGGGTGTTTAAAAGCCTTTGTGGCTGAAAAATATATTGCGTAAGTCGTTAAGTACTAGAAGTACGAATATGAAGAGTTTCCTTCAATATTAATACTTTTGGAGGGAAAAACACAGCCCAGATACTGAGGTTAGCTTTGAAGTAAAAAAATTTGGCTTCGAAGCCAAATTTTGGTGCCAAAAGCCAAAAACAACGGTTTCGAAACGGAGAAGCCGGCTTCGAAGCACATTTCATACTAAAATATATATATATATATATATATATAGGAATACTCAAGTGTTTGTTTTACTCCGAAAGGTTTAAAGACCTGTTTTAGGTTTCTTCGAACGAAGGTAATGTCCTTCGAGGCAAAACTTGAGACTCTTTAAGGATAGGATTTGGTGTTCGAAACATCAAAACCAATGGTTGGTTCACAGAAAAAGTTGTATGTGGAACTAAAGCAGCATGAACTGTTGTTCGAAACAAAAGATGGTCAATTTAAAATTAAATTGATCATACTAACCATGGTCAGATGTTGATTATGGTTGAAACAAGCTTTAAGTATAAGATTGCTAAATTCGAAACACTGATTCTGATTGAAAATCAGCCAAAAACTGTTAACTTTATTCCATAAATTGGAAAAGTTCATAATTGGTTCTTTGCAGTGTTTCATTTAAGACAATTGAGTCCTGGTTCGAAGGATGAGATTGTTCAGTTCAAAGTCTTGAATTTGCTTTTAAAGGCAAACAGAGACAATGCCGAACAGAGGAAAAGTCTTAATTATATTTAAGCAAAAGTGATTACATCGAATAACCCTATTTGGGTACAAACTCAAGCTCATAAAAATAGGGAATGGAATAAATAACAAGATCATGAAACTTAGTCCAACTATGATCAATGAATTTCTGTTCTTTCTTTATTCTATCCTCTATTTCTTCTAACATTGGCTGCATGAGTTGATGTGTTCTCATTTCATAAAAAAGCTCCTCAGCCTTTATTTCGAACGCCGTTTCTCTTAGTCCTTGTTCCAGCTCATCCATTTCCAAATCATCCCAGTACGCAGAATCCTTATTTTGAAAGTCTTTGTATTCTTCGACGAGGTTCTCTGCTTCATTTGAGAATGAACTCGGAGCGATGAAAGTTGATCCAAGGATTGAGTGGTGGCCAAAGAAGTGCGGTGCCAATGGAGAAGTGATGGAAGTTGGTCCAAAAACATGTGAAGTTCTGCTTGAGCAATGGGGTTGAGAACGTGGCCCCGAGTCAGAATATTACAAGCCCATCGAAAGTTCTTAAGGGGAACATCTTCCTCAAGAACATTGAAGGGTAGGTGAGAAAAGGTTGCAAGCAGAGTTAGGCTTGATTTTGTTGAGCTGGAGTAGGAGAAAGTGGAGGCTCGTAAGGAGGGAAAACTTTCTCTGTAGAAAGGGTAAGCCTCAACTTCTCTATCCAAGAAAGTTTTTTCGAAGGAGGAGGTATAAAGGCCCCCATTTCGAAAGAAAGAGGAAATTGAGGAGCATTGACACAATCAAGCCAGTCAGAAGGATGAAGCTTCGCCTTCTTGGCTAAAAATGAAGGGTTATACCCCTGTGCCTCTTCTGGACGAGGAACAGATCGTACCATTTTTGTAGGCATGGATGATGTGTACCATGCCACGAGTAGATTGTCCTCTAAACTGCATCGACAGTCGATAGGCATGTAAGGATAAACCACCGAGCTTCGCGCATAAGAGGAAAGTCCAACAGGTCGGTGAATTCGACAAAGTGATGGTTAATTCGCTCCCTTAATTCCCAGACCTCAGGTTTTGACCAGCTTGACCAGCCTGAAGCCCCGGAGGAATTTAAAGCCACAACCTTATCCCATGCAGAGGATTGTGGAGAGGGGCCTCCTATGTCCATATTTGCAACCTTCTGAATCAAAGAACTAAGGGCAGTTTGTTCACAATCCAAGGGTGAATCAGAAGAAGAATTTCCCATGTCCATGTTTGCAACTTTCTGAATCGAAGGATTAAGGGCAATATGTTCGTAATCCAAAGGTTGGTAATTTGCAAAGGCATCCATGACCTGAATATGGAAAGGCGGGTAAAGGTGGCTAATGAATGCATAAAAGTTCTTTCGAGAGAAAACAACATCATCAGATGACTCTTCATGTACTTGATCAATAGAGAAGAAGTTTGGTTCAGTCATGAAAGAGATATTAGTCCGTTCGATTACTAAGATGGTGAAGATGTTCCAAAGGTCTAGAACGAAATTAATGCAAGTAATCATCAATGGATGACGGTTGTGTTTCCAGAATATAGATTCCATGCACGTTCCAAAAAGCGCGGGAAAGGCTTTGATCCACTAATATCACCAAGTATTAGGTATATTAGTGCGGGCGGTAATGTTGGCTACATATTTTGTAAAAGCCAGTTACAGTTCGACACGTGGCGAAGTCAGGCAATACAAGAAGAATGTTTAATCTTCGATCACGATCGTACACGTGGCGGTTAATATTGTTTCTTGCGTGGTCTGAGTAGCATTGGATCAGCGAAGAGATACAAGGTGACGTGACTTCAACGGTTACTCATATTCAAATTCAAATATAGGAGGGAAGCCCAACTGCAAGGAATGGCGTAGTGGAACTACTTCTAAGGCAGCATGATCAAGCAATCATGGAGGAGCAGTTCGACGGTTTGAAGTGCAGTTCGATGGTCATCTTTGAGGAGTATAAATAGCAGGGAAGCCCCCAGAAAAAAGCCCCCAGACTCAGATCTAACAAACCAATCATTTACTTCATATTTTCTTTTCTAGTTTTACATTTCCAGTCTTTACATTTCCTGGACTTTAAATACATGTTCTTTACATTCTTGCACTTTAAATTCCTACACTGCACTTCGTTCATAGGAGTAGTTTCAAGTAGATTGTTGCTGTAAACCTCTATGAGGCTGAGTTTGGATCATTGTAAGTTTTCATCTTAATGAAATACTTCAATTGTTCGTCATTTAACTGTTATTTTGCTTAATTTCTCCTAAGTCAAGCCACCAGTAAAAGTCATCTTCATTGAGGCTGAAAGAACTAAAACACAATCGTCTGATAATTGGTTGACAATTATAATTTCTGTAAGGACTGATTGATCCTTGCTGGCACACTTGCATTTACAAAAATACCCTTCGAAAGCCAAAAAGCTAACATATACAAATTATAAATATCCAAAACCTCTAAAATTATATCACATCATCTGTTAATATATTAAATAATATATTAATTGATACATATAGCAATATTCTACTGCTAAATAAGGACCGACTTAGTTTAATAATGACCCATGCATTGAAGCAACGCGGGCCATTCGTATGGGTTCTTGTTGACCAACTCAAGTAGAAAAAATGTTTACAAATTAATAAGTTTTATAAAATTGGCTTATAATAATGAAACTTTAAAATATTCTTTTTATGGGAAACTTTAAAATATTAAAGAAGACAAATATTAGAAATTCTAAAGTTTAGACCTACAAAAGAGTTGAGTTTATATACTTTGAGTGTGTTATAAATTAATAATATATGTTTATTATGCTATATTATTGTAAGTGTCAAATTAGGGAAGCATTGTTAAAATTTCAAACTTCCTACTCTAAAATATTAGAAATTTTAAATTTTAAAATAAAGATTTTCTAATGTAAATCATTCGCAAATGGTACTTAATTCTATAAGTCATAATGGATCCATTTCTTAAAAGCTTTTCTTCTTTATATCTTCATTTCAATTATTTTGGTCCCTAAAATCATTATTTTGAACTCTAAATGTTTTTAGTGACAAAAATAAATTTGTCACCAAAAACGCCGCACAAATTTTATTTTGGTCTCTGTTCAACTTGGTTTACCACAAAATATTTCACACAAAATTTATGAAAAAACGTAAACGGTTTTAAAAAGTAGTTTAAAAGTTATTCAAAAACAAAATGTGTGATATAATTAGTATAATGTGAATCACACCAAAATAGATACGAGCTACAATTATTATTTTTTTTTAAATTCCATAATATTGCTATTGATACTTCATTTTTATTATTGTCAAATGAAAAATAAATAGATATTCTTATTATATTTGTTAGGTTTTTATTCTTGACAACTCCGTTTGACAAAACTCCTTTCAGTTGTATTTATTTTCGCACTTTTATTTCAGTGAGGCTATGAGTTTATTAGATGCGAATCCAACCCGAATCAAGCCTTGTAGAGAAGTTTGTGATGTTAATGCTTTCAAGATTACCACTTCACTGATTATGACGGTGGTCGAGCTGCCCGGTCAGCTCGCATGATCGAGGGGCAGCGCCCCCAAAGCAAAATGCAAAAATGCATTCAAAGTTGCCTGTCCGCTCGAGTGGACATTCCCCCGCTCGAGCGAAGAATGTTGAGTTTCAAAAGTTTGGTGAGTCTGCAAATATACTGTGATCCGTGTTTTCACGCTCGAGCGTCCATTTCCCCGCTCGAGCGTACACCCTAGTGCGGAACACGTCATATAATCCCTGCTCGAGCGTCAATTCCCACGCTCGAGCGGACCTCACGATTTCAGATACTATAAATTCGCAAGTTGCTCCAAATCTAGGATTACTTCTCTAGATCTTCTTCTTGGATATTAAGGTTTATATCTGGGGATATTTTGCTAGTTTTCTTTGATGTTTCATTGAGTATTCAACTCATGGTTTAAGAAGTATACATCAAAGGATTGTTTGTTTATTCTATACAATAGAGAGAGTTGTTCTTCGGTGGATTCTGAAGAATTTGAGTCTGAAGCTTTGGTGGATTCTGGAGTGGCTCATCGTCAAGACAATTCCGAGGTGAAGACTGGGTTGGAAGAGGCACATAGGGGTTGGTTCAATTCGGGCGTGGATTCACTAGGTATTTGAGAGTATATCTGTGTAATTCCTTTACGTCTTTTTAATGGATTGTTTTGTGGTTTTTGCCCGTGGTTTTTTATCACAATTGGAGGTGTCCAATTGTGATTTTTCCACGTAAAATCGTTGTGTCAATTGGTCTTGATTGTTTGATTGGGATTGTTACATACTGCTTAAAATTGATACATAATCACAAATCAACATCTAAGAGATTTCTAGATTTTTCAATATTTTTACTATTGGCATTTTTATTTTAAAATAAAATTAAGTTGTACTTTCATAGGTAATTGTAATTTGTGTTGTAAGTGATTATTCATTTTATTTCAGATAAATTACACTTTGCACTTATGTACTTTACATTTGATTCCTATATGAAATTATGATAGTTAACCCCTTATACTTCTTGTCAAATCCCATTTTGATCTCTACACATGAAATCGTGACAGCTAATTCCTTATACTTTTGATCAAATCTCATTTTAGTCTCTACACAAGTGTTAATGTTTTCATTTTTCTACTCTATTGTTTAAATTTTTAATGGAATCCAGTTATGTAATTACAAAATGATGGCAAGAGAGGAAAATCATCCTCATTTTCTACCAATATACTTTGTTTCAAAATTTACATTAAATTATAACTATATTAAGTTAAAAAAATTGTAAACAATTCAAAAGATGAATTAAAATTTTGTATAAATTGGAATTACGAAATTCTATTTTTCATAGTAACACAGTCTTCTGTCTATTCCTTTTTTTTTTCTTCGATTTCTCTACTGCCTTTTTGATTTCGAAAGTTCTATTTTTTTACATCTTCGTTGCAATTTTCAGCATTCAAATATATATATATATATATTGTATTATATAACTCTCACATATTTATCACATAGAAAAAAGTGTGTATTTGTGAAAAATATGGATAATTTTTCTCTTACCCTCATTTCACATAATAAGATTCTGTTAAAAATTTAAACAATGAAGTAGCACAAGAGCGTCATTGCCACTTGTGCAAGGACCAAAGTGAGATTTGATCAAAAGTGCAGATGGTTGACCTTCACCATTTCATATGAAATAACTAAAGTAAGATTTGACTAAAAATATAAGGGATTAACTATTATGATTATGTGTAGAAACCAAAATATGATTTTATACAAAGTATAAAGGCACAAAGTATAATTTATCCTTTTATTTCATTGTACTTGAGATATATTGTAATAAAAAACGAAAAGGGCATAAAGGACATAATTTTAATTGATTGATAATTTGTTCGTCATACAAAAATAAAGTAGAAACATTTCAATCTTATTGATAAAAAGGAAATTGATTTTTTTTTTTAATAATTTTGAAAAAGAAATTGATTGGTTACATTTTTAAAATATGATTAAGGAAATTGATTTTTTTTTTTATAATTTTGAAAAAGAAATTGATTGGTTACATTTTTAAAATATGATTAAGGAAATTGATTTTTTTTATTATAATTTTGAAAAAGAAATTGATCGGTCACATTTTTTAAATATGATTTCCAAACCACACGCAATCAATGAAAATTTTGTCATTTTTTTTTTTTTCCAAAAGCAAGCACTGCTATCATAGTTGGTAAAATCCCTTTGTCGGACCCCACTCCAATAAAATAATCTACGTTGATATCATATATCAAATCATACAAATCATATATAAAGAAATTATACAAATCACCTGTCCTTAGTATTGGACTATTCAATAACTTTAATTTGCACAAATATGGGCTACTTGAAAATTATTAAATAGTTGTGGATACATTATTGACATTATTTATGTAGTGATTTTAAAATATAAAAAATTGCAGCAAAAAAAAAAAAACCTAAGTTGGTTATCTTTGATTTTTCGGTCTTTTACTACATTTTTAATTACAAGCATTACATAAACAATCGTAACATTTGATCCTCTAGAATTCTTAAATGATGACTGACTTAGTTTAATAATAACTCAAGCATTGAAAGCAACGCAGTCATGCCGACCATTCAAATCGGTAGTTGGCCAAATCAAGTAGAAAAGTTTTATATAAATTAATAAATTTTATAAAATTTTGTTGATAATAAATGTAATATATAATAATAAAATTTTAATTTAATAATGACCATGCGTTGAAAGTAACTTGGTTAGCGGACCATTCACATGGTTAGTTGGCCGAATCAAGAAGAAAAGTTTATACAAATTAACAGATTTTATAAAATTTTGTTGATAATAAATTTAATATATAATAATAAAATTTTAATTTAATAATGATCATGCGTTGAAAGTAACGTGGTTAGCGGACCATTCACATGGTTAGTTGGCCAAATCAAGAAGAAAAGTTTATACAAATTAATAGATTTTATAAAATTTTGTTGATAATAAATGTAATATATAATAATAAAATTTTAATTTAATAATGACCATGCGTTGAAAGTAACGTGGTTAGCGGACAGCGACCCCGGTTTTTTTTCATTTGGTGGTTGTATCCGGATTTATGTTCCGTAGATTCTGTGGTTACATATTTGTTGTTGTCATCCTTTAATTCCTTATTTTTGAGTTATAGGATGTATTAGGCAGGTTGGTTATAGGTTGGGAGTGTTTGGGAGCAAAGGGTTGCTGCCCAGAATTTTGGTCCTTCGCTCGAGCGAGAAGTTTGTCGCTCGAGCGAGCTATTTGTTTTTGGTCCTTCGCTCGAGCCAGGGTTTCTTAGCTCGAGCGAGCGATTGCGTCTAGTATAGACCTGAGAGCTGTATTTCTTGGCTCGAGCGAGATTTCCTTCGCTCGAGCGAGTTTCGAGTTCTTCGCTCGAGCGAGCATTCTGTCGCTCGAGCGTGCTTCTGGGTTGCAGACCTGAAGCATCGTATTGTTGGCTCAAGCGAGCTTTCCTTCGCTCGAGCGTGTATTCTTTGTGTCTGGTCGCTCGAGCGACCACTTCTTCGCTCGAGCGAGCCTGTTTTATTTAAATAGGCAGCAGCGGTTTTTAAAACACTTTTTTATCCTCTTTTTGATTCCAGAACCCTAGGTCCGTGTTTTCTCTCCCTCTACACACCTTCTCTCTTAGGTTTGATCTACTTAGAGTGTATTTCTACCCTAGGTCCTTTGTTAAAAAGATAGAGTGAGTCGAAGGCTTCACTTTAATCTGAACAATCTTTGGGTTTGGAGCACCTTGGGTTTTCGCCATCTTCTCCATTTGAGTTCTTCACTTCGAGGTAGGGATTTCCTACTCCATACTATAGGTTTTGTCCTAAGTTTTGGTATTTTGATATGTTGGGGGTTGTCTGGTAATTTTGGGAAAAACCCTAATGGTTGAAATAAATTAATTTGTATAATTAATTTAGGGGAAAATGTGGAATTGAGTTTAATTCATGGAATCGGGGAATTTAGTGATTTAATGGTGTAGTTGGTTAGTTTAATTAATCGCCTATGAAAATGTTAAATTTACATTTGTTGATACATTTATTTCTTGTTTAGAAATAACTGTTTTGGGCTATCGGTGGAGGATAGTCGTGATTGTTGTAGACATTGCATGTGGATTAGGGAAAACTGAAACTAATCACATTGAATTAAGTCATTGAACATGACGGTTGAATTAATACAGAACATACGTGTATTGATTGGATATTGTATATTGCAAGTGTTTGATACATTGTATATGCATTTGGTTTGGGAGGAGATAGGGGATGTACTCCATGGTTTGAGGGAAGATAAGGGATGGACTCTCAAACCAGTTTAGGAGGAGAAAGGGGATGGACTCCATTAGTACAACTAATATGTGTACTTATTGATTTATGGAAGTGTTTCAGTATGAGCTTTGGTCTCATTTGAATTGTTGATATTGGAAGTAATGTTAATGTGAGTTATAGTCTCATATTGTAGTTTGGCCAGGTTCTGAGCCATGTATGTATAATTGGGAAGTTGAATAATAACGGAAGGTGAAATCTGTCATGGACATTAGTGTCATGAAACTGTATAAAGATGTATTGATTATGTTGTGTTAACCTTCTATCGAATGCTATTGCTTTAGTCAATTCTTATATTTGGTTTAATATTTTTCTACTGTGCTGTGGCTCACCCTATACGGGAACATCATTTTCAGGTTCAGGTGATATGCTACCTCCAAGGACTTAGCTTGGATGGATTTGGAGTTAAAGACTCTGTTTAGATTAGTTGTTTATTTTGTTTTATTTTGATGTTACATGTAAACTCAAGCCTAGGGCTTAATGTGTAAATGAGTTAGTACTCATACTTTTGTGTCCAAGTGTTGGTTTGGAAAGATGTAAGCCCGTAGGGCATTTACTTTCGTTATTACATGTAATGTCTTTTAATAAGATTACTCTGATGAATGAAATAATATTTTGTTTTCTTATATCGATGCATGTTAATATTATATATTATGGGTTTAATTTTGAGGGCGTGACAATTCACATGGTTAGTTGGCCAAATCAAGAAGAAAAGTTTATACAAATTAATAGATTTTATAAAATTTTGTTGAAAATTAATGTAATATATAATAAAATTTTAGTTTAATAATGACCCATGCGTGAAAAAAATGCGGTTACGGAGGAAAAATTATCGATTGGTCTTTGAGTGTTACATGGTCATGTCCCAAATCAATCACAATTCGTTATGTTTTTTTAGGTTTTTAATTACTTAACACAAATTTTATATCTTTTTTCGAATGTTTGAATAATCTCATATTTCATATCTTTTTAGTTTTTATACTCTTTTTGAAATATTTGAAGAATTTCATATCTTTTTGGAATGTTTAAATAATCTCATATTTCAAGTCATTTTTGTACTTCTTTTGGAATGTTTGAAGAATCTAATATTTCAAGTTATTCCAAATAAGAAAGATTCACATATAAATATTCATCTCAAATTTGATTCTCATAGGTTGTGTATTTTACCTTTCTAGCACACAAAAGAAAAAAAAAAAGAAAAAAAAAAGGGTATAATCGTAAACAAAATTTCCGAATAATATATTAAATCTATTTTTTCAAAATTAATGGGATTAAACGGATCACCATTTCTCAATATGAGATTTATAGGTAATTTTTTTTTTTTTTTTTTAAGAACTCACTTTAGCCATTATAAAGGCAATTAGAAATGTAACCCCAATAAATAAATAAATAAATAAATAAAATGATTTGAACTATTTACTTTTTAGACCACAATATGTAAATTATTCATGAAAAAAAAATTAGATCAGTATAACTATATTAGTTCATGACAAAGATAAGCGCAAATAGTATTTAAAAACTTGATCATTCATTTTTTAGAAAATAAATATAATGAACTAATGTGACTACGATTATTGGATTGACCTGATTTTTTTATGGATAATTTACACTTTGTGATCTAAAATATGAACGGTTCGTATCATCCAAACGATAATAGGCTCCACAAACCAAACAATATGATCCAATCTAGAAACTAAGCCCAAACTTTAATATGTCATAACAAACTAACAATTTTAGTATTAATGTTTTTTATAGGCTTAATTTTTAGCTAGTAAATTAACTTTTTAATTAACTCTAAGAAAAAACTTTAAAAAGTGACATCATCATTATATAAGTCATGAACATTTTTCTCCATTTTTAAGGCAAAATATATTTTACGCCTTCTGTTTTATTTCATGTTTGTAAAGTAAATTACACTTGCCTCTCACGTAATTTAAAGAAAATTACAGTTAATCTAATTACATTGACCTTTCATAAAAGTTTTAATTCACATAACACTTAAATCATTTTTCATCAATATAAATGAAAAAAATGATGTTATAATCTCTTTCATAGTAAAATGTTTACTTACCATCATTTATTTAACCATACTAAAAGATAAATTAATAAAATTATGTCAAAAATATAAGAAAAAGAGAAAACCCTAAAAGAGATGAGTGTGCATCAACAATTAAGAGTTCATTGTTTGGCTTTTGATACTCTCCTTCTATTGGATTTCATTGTTGTCTTCCTGAAAAGCTTTACTCTTCACTGCCGGCGAATGTTGCTTACAAGAAAATAAAAAAGAAAAAAACTCTGTATTCCTTTCTGATTTTAGAGAGCTTTGTTATCTCCTCCACTTTAACTCTATTAGAACTCTTGTTGAAGAATTATTAGAATAATATTCTGTTGTGTGTTCTGTTTTCATTTTATAAAAACTCCCTTTCTTGGTTTCTATTTCTGTGGTAACTTATTGTACAAAAGCTCCCCTTTCCAGTCCCATTGTCAAAAAAAAAAAAAATTTGTATGCCCTTTTGATTTTGTCAAGTGTCATCTAAGTGTTTCTTTCCTGTCTTCATATCCTCTGCAAAACAGTATTACTCTCTTTGTTCTGTTTTGATTTGCAAGGTTCAATTTCCTCATTTCCATGTTGATTGTAGTAGAAATCCATTTTTGTTGTGTTCTAGTCTTCTACATACGATAGCTGAGCCCAAACTAATTATTTTAGTATTAATTTTTTTATAGGCTTAATTTTTAGCTAGTAAATTAACTTTTTAGTTAACTCTAAAAAAAACTTTAAAAAGTCACATCTCATTATATAAATCATGAATATTTCCCTTATTTTTTAATACAAAATACACTTTACGCTTTGCTCTATGTTCTATGTATGTAAAATAAATTACACTTACCTCTCATAATTTTTAAGAAAAATATAGTTAATCTTACGTTTTTGACATAATTATATTGATTTTGTACAAAATTTTAATTTACGTAACACTTAGTTAACTTTTGTCAATAACCTTTTCGTCGTATAAATGAAAAAATAATGTTACAATCTCTTTCATACTAAAATGTTTATTTTCCATTATTTATTTCAGTATTTAACTATCATTGGTATTAATTTTGATAGTTTTAATTATACTAAAAGATAAATTAATATAATTATATATTAATATTAACTGTATTATCTCAAAAGCGAAAACCTCAAAAGAGGTGAGTGTAATTTACTCTGCATCAACAGTTAAGAGTTCATTGTTTGGCTTTTGATACTTTCTTTCTATTTGATTTCGTTGTTGTCTTCCTGAAAAGCTTTACTCTTCACTGCCGGCGAATGATTATGCAGTGCATTTTTCATCTCTAAGAGACGGAACAAAATCTCAAAGGTTTTTCTTTCTTCATTTCCTCCTTCAATTAATCATATATTATTTACTCTTATCTTTTTATCATTGCTTCTTATCACCCCCCCTCCAAAAAAAAAAAAAAACTCTATAATTTTACTTTCTTCCTTCAATTTTATTCTGTGTTCAAGTGTTACTTACTAAAAAAAAAAAAAAAAAACTGTGTATCCCTTTTTGATTTTAGAGAGCTTTGTTATCTCCTCCACTTCAACTCTATTAGAACTCTTGTTGAACAATTATCAGAATAATATTCTGTTGTGTGTTCTGTTTTCATTTTACAAAGCTCCCTTTCTTGGTTTCTATTTCTGTCATAGTACAAAAACTCCCCTTCTAGTCCCATTAGATTACAATATAATTCTCTATATTCAACCCTGCTTGTCAAAAAAAAAAAAAATTTGTATTCCCTTTTGATTTTGTCATCTAAGTGTTTCTTTCCTGTCTTCATATCCTCTGCAAAATAGTAGTACTCTCTTGTTCTATTTTGATTTGCAAAGCTCAAATTCCTCATTTCCATTTCGATTGTTGTAGAAATTCCTTTTCGTTGTGTTCTAGTCTTTTACATTTTAAGTTTTCACTATCCTCAGAAGAAAAACGTGAGAGAAATGGTCGTGAACTTTGTTCTTCCTGTAGTAATGAAGATTGGAGAATGTCTGGTTGCCCCAGTTGGCCGCCAGTTTGGTTATTTGATTTTCTATGACAGAAACATTGAAAATCTCAGAAAGCAAATCCAAAAGCTTCAAGATAAAAGATCTGATATACAAGGAGAAGTTGATGCAGCAAAAAGTAGAAGCGATAGTATTAAAACTACCGTTTCACGGTGGTTGACACAGGTGGATGAACTCAGCATGATGCCAACAAATTCTTTGAGGATGAAGTCATACCGAACAAAGGGTGTCTGAATGGGTGGTGTCCAAATCTGAAGTCACGCTACTCATTGAGCAGGAAAGCTACAAAGAAAACTCAAGGCTTGGAAGAGCTATTTGGGGATGGAAATTTCTCTGGGGTTTCCATCCCTGCAGTTGCATCTCATGTGGGGACAACATTCATATCCATGGGAGGATTTAAGGGGTTTGAATCTAGAAGGTCGATTATGAATGAAGTTATGGAGGCACTGACAGATGATAGTATCTATGTGATTGGGATATGTGGGATGGGAGGGGTTGGTAAGACAACTATGGTGAAAGAAGTTGCCAAGAAAGTGGAAGAAAAGAAAATGTTTGATATTATTGTGATGGTAGTAGTGTCCCAACACCCAAACTTGATTAATATTCAAAGTGAGATTGCCAAAATATTGGATTTAAAAAATTTTGAGGGAAACAATTTACCTACGGGAGCGGGGGAGATACGATCAAAAATATTGAAAAGTGGGAGAGTCCTTGTAATATTGGATGATGTTTGGGACATACTAGAGCTGAATGAGATTGGAATTCCATTTGGAGATGATTGCAAAAGTTGCAAAATTGTGTTGACTTCGAGAAGTGAAGATGTATGCAACAGCATGAACACACAAAAGAATTTTATGGTTCCTGTCTTACCTGAAGAAGAAGCGTGGAATCTTTTCAAGGAGAAGGTGCAATTCCCTACAACGATATGAGTCATACAATTGATTTCAAGTCGACACAGATGGCAGTTGCAAAGGAATGTGGAGGTCTGCCCATTGCAATTGTTACAGTTGGGAGGGCACTCAAAGGTAAAGGCAAGCCTTCATGGGATTCTGCTCTTGAACAATTACAGAAGTCTATAGTTAATAACATCAAGGGAGTGTATGACAAGGTGATTAAATCTTTGGAGTTGAGTTACAATTTCTTAGAAAGTAAGGAAGCCAAGAAATGCTTTTTGCTATGTTCTTTATATCCAGAAGATTTTGCTATTCCAATTGAAGATCTCGTTAGATATGCAATTGGGATAGGTTGTTTGAGCGTATTGATAGTGTGCATCAAGCAAGAAATAGAGTATATTCCGTAGTTGATGACTTGAAAAAATGCTATCTATTGATGGAAAGTGAAAAAGTAGAGTGTATCAAAATGCATGATGTCATACGTGATGTGGCTATATCAATTGCATCTAGGGAGGAGCATTCGATTGTCGTGAGATGTGATGAAGTATTGACAGAATGGCCCAAGAAAGACCAACTCGAAAAAAATGCTATAATTTCATTAAAAGTTGATGGTATGCATGGGCTTCCTGGTAATTTAGAATTTCCAAATCTCCATCTTCTAAAGCAAGATTGCAATGCTGGATTACCACCAATCTCGTTAGATGATCTCAACAAAGGAATGGAGGAAGTCAAAGTACAAGAGACCCAAGATAGTTTTTACCAAGGAATGAAAGAACTTAAAGTGCTAGCTTTATCCGATATGTACGGCTCATTGCCGACATCACTTGGATGCTTGACCAACCTCCGAACCTTGTCACTTTTTCGTTGCCGACTTATTGATGATGGTATCTCTGTTATCGGAGCATTAGAGAACCTGGAAATTTTGAGGTTTGGCGACTCTTATATCAAGGAATTGCCAAAAGAAATAATAGGTCACCGTGCTCACTTGAAGGTACTTGATTTGTTGGGATGTGTAGTGGAAAGGATTTACCCAGGGGTTTTGTCAAGCTTATCAAAGCTAGAAGAGTTGTATGTTGGGTCTATATTTCGAAGTTGGTGTGAAGTTGAAGAAAGCAAAGAAGGTGCTAAAGCAATTATCGATGAGCTGGCGTCCTTGTCCAATTTGGTGGCTTTGGATATTGCTCTAATAAATATTTCCTTCTGGCCGAGAGGTTTGGTCATTGAGAAGTTAAAAAAGTTCAATATACGTGTTGGCATTTCCTATAGCTACATCCCTGTCCGTTTTTCGTTATCAAATCGGTTGGTGCTCGAAGTTGAAAACATGAGTGACATTATTGAAACAAGACTTAATTTTCTGTGGAAGAGCACTGAAATTCTGGTTTTAAACTCAAGTGTAAAAGGTTTGAAAATTCTCTGTGATTTGGTCGGCGAAGGTGGTTTTGAATGCTTAACTTATTTGTCACTATCTAAGTTGTATGATTTGGAATACCTCATCAATACAGCAGATGGGGTTCCACAGAGTGCTTTCCCTGTGTTAGATTATATATGGCTTTATGGTTTGGATAATTTCAAAGGGATTACTAGTCATGAATGCGGACTATCGAACAAGGCTTTGTGGAAGGGTCCCACCCAACTTGTATGGTTTGGCAACCTGACGTCTGTAGAAGTGGTGGGTTGTGATATACTAGAAAGTATGTTCTCACTTTCCGTAGCTAGAGATCTAGTGCAACTGCAGGACCTTGAGATAATTCAGTGTCCTATGATGAAAGAAATTGTTTCGAGTGAAGCAGTAGAGCATGAAATAGCAGCAATAGCAACAGATAAAATCGAGTTTCCTAAACTAAAGCTATTGGATCTTGAATTGCTGCCAAGTTTGACTGCTATCTGCAAAGCTATGAATGCAATTGAGCTGCCACAACTGAGTTCCTTGTCACTATCGAATATGCCAAAGCTGAAGCGTCTCTGTCCTGCTTCAGATTCAGAGAGTAATTGTGATCCCATCATTCAACCCCTCTTCAACGACAAGGTATGCTTTTCTTATTTAAGAGCTTAATTAATTGCTAATTTGTGAACCACTTTTCATTTTATTTACTCTTTCATCTCTATTTGAGTTTTAAATTTTTTCATAATTGGGTAATAAGATCGTTTGCGTCACTTTTATGCCATATTCAATATAAATTGTGTGTTTACATACATATTTGTATTTATATATCTTTATTCATACCAAATAAAAATAAATAAAATTTATTGACAGAATTACTATGCATAAAATTCATACAAAATGATGTGATAATTGTATTTTTACAATCTTGAACCACAATGGCGGGGCTTTGCATTGAACTGAGAGGATCATATAAGGCCATGCTGTACTCTATATGGAAAATTTTATTTTTTTTAAAAAAAAATTAGCTTAATTGGACACTAAGTGCCACTTGATCAGATTACATTTGTATAAAAAATAATTAACAAATAGCATAACTTTCAAATGTAATCAATCAAAATTTTTTAGACATATGAGATCTAAATAACTTTTTAGGAGGGCCATACAAAATGAATGGTTCGGATTTCTACAACAAATGAACAGTGCAGTTTGCATCACTCTTACAACAAATGAATGGTTTGGATCACTACAACAATTTTTAGAGAAAAAAATTTAGAAACAAAATATTTTAGCTGCCAAAAAATTCATTGTTTTATTTTTAGTGATGAAACTAGACATTTAATAATAAATTGCTATCTTTTTGGAACAATTTTTTGTCAAAAAATAACCCCTTTAACACCAAATTATTTTAATTCTAAAAATACCTTAACCAGTGATATTTTAAAATTTTATCACTAGCCGTCATTTTTTTACTTTCTCGGACCATCTTTTCCTACCGATTGAATTTGCAGCCCAATATTTTTTTTTAATAATATATTTTCACTTTTGAGGATAAAAATGTTTGGTTGAAATTTGAATCTTAGGCCAAGTTTGGTATGTGGTTAAAAAGTCAAAAAGTTATTCAAAAAGTTAAAAAGTTATCATTATTTATCAAAAGTCAAAAATTACGGCTGCACAACTTCCAATCTTAATTTTCCCCTACACACTAATTTATACAATTTTTTAATACACATTTTTCCATAAAAAGTCAAAAAGTTAACCCAAACAATCATATATTTTTTCCTCAACTTTTTAATCTAAAAATTCAAAAAGTACACTTATTTAGGACATCAAAAACAACCCCTTAATATTTTTTGTAATAATATTTTCACTTTTGACGGCAAAAATGTTTGTTCCTAAGATATTTATGAGTATTACTATTGAGGTTAAAAAATTACATTCACTTTGTCTATTTAGTAATGTGATATTCTATTAAAATATCTAAATCAACATTCTCTTAATTATTCTCTAATTATCAATCAATCATCTTATTGATAAATTATTAAATTTAAAATGTAGACTTATATATTATTTTTTTAATATTTATAATGTAATAAATCATTGAGGTGGAGCCCACCCCATGGAGCAAAAAGTTGAGAAAATTCATCATTCCTTTTTTTGTCAACCCACCAAGCTCAACAACTCCATAATAAGCAGGAAGAAATAAATCAATTATCATAAAAGTCTCTCTAATTGAGTTCGAAATTTTAGACCAGGAAAAGTGTTACATAATTATGAAGTCAAATTTTTTGCTGATCAATTTAAAAATGATATATTTGAGTAGTTTCAATTTCAAAATATTTACTCAAAATATCTTTTTAACTTTGGTAAACTAACTTAATCGTTCATTCATTTTCTCTGGATTATAAATGAATAAATACAGATTTAATTAAACATTATAAATTTAATGTAAACTGGGTTTTAATTTATTTTGTTCTAATAATAACTTGAGATATTAAACTTTATAAAATAATAAGAGGAAACACTATGGAGCACACTCTTTAAAGAGTGTGCATTATATCCATCTGTAGACGCGCCCGAACGTCCCGGGAGAAATCCCGTTTTGTTCATTGGGCTTATTACAGTTCGGACTCAAATGTCACGATTCTGAATCTAATCTTGCAAAGTGCAGTGCGAGATTGATAAATCACCAAAGAGTCCAAATCCGACAAATCGTTTTGAAAAATTGATTTTTAGAAAGAAGTGCCAAACATGGACTACTTTGCCAGATACAGAGTTGCCACCTAAATATTTTATTTTGAGGGAATTTAGGAAACCCTGACTCGTGCCTAAGGCCACGTGTCCGTCATCACCAAAGTTGCCTCGGCTCGGGAACTTGGGTACGATTGGGGAAGGTCACTTCGTGATCACCCCCGCTCACCCGATCAAAGATCGGCCTCTACTAACCATGATATCGAGTTTTGAAAACATTATGTGCTCTTATTCCGGTTATTAACCTAGAATTGCTATGTGATGCACACAACATACAAGTATAGACTGGATCATTTGAGTTGGAACAAAACATTTCATGTTTATTTATTTGAAAGATGGTTTGATGGGGCTACTCGCAAGTAGGCTAAGACGTGGATTTGCCACCCTAAAGTGGGCTTAAGAAAACATGATTTTGCCACTCTCAAGTGCACTTAAAACTCTTAATTGGTGAATTGTTCCAATTCAAATAACCCAACCTTCACTCACAGGCATTCAGGCAGTTATATCACATAAGCAAATAGCCTCACGGTAAGCATGCTATCATGGTAGTCACTCACACGCATGCAAGGATGCTAAAGCATAAAGACTTACCGGGTACTCCAAGCCAAAGAAAGAAGCTAATTAGAAATCATGCATGAATCCTAACTATGCTGAAATGCATAATGCAACACATGCAAAAATGCAACTAAGATAGGCTCGGCTATTCTAAAATAGCATATGAAATGCAACAACTGATACACGTATTCAACTCGGAATTGAAATACAATGCAGTTAGTATGATGCGACGAGCCCGGTGCATACAAGACAGATAAATGAATGCAAACATGCGAGCATAAGCATGCTAATTAAAACGTGCCCTAAACTAACCATCATAAGCTGGTAAATAAAAGGGAGAAAGACGTGGGGTTGGAAGACATGCATCACACACACACGCACACTTATTACAACATTGCCCTCCTCGGAGGGTCCGAATGAATAGTACAGAATAAACTAGCTAATCTAAGCTAATTAAACTAATTATTACACAACATTAATTAATTAACGAATTAGCTAAGTAAGTAAGGAAACTAGCATGCAAATTAAAATTAAACAAAATGGACTGCCTCAGCTCTGTTCCGAATGATAGGGATGCATGCATGCTCAAGTCGCCTTGTCGGGAAATCATCGCGATGCCCCGATTTGCCTCTGTTTGCAACTGGTCCCAGAATACTGTACAAAGCTCCAGAAGGTTGCTGACCAGTTTTTGCTACTGGTTTCCGGTTTGCTGCAACAAAGAGCGAGAAAGGGGCATAACAAAGTATTTTCAACATATGTGTGCATGACCACTCTCTCCGTCATTGCATAAGCTCCAGGGAGTGTAGTCCTCAATCCTCGTGCCACCAATCACGCATCTCGATGTATGATGGCCGAGGAGTCGGATTGCACGACTCGATGTAAAATGAATGCACATATAAACACAACAAGGCCTAAACTCCATCATGGGTAATCCGGAGTGTCGGCGACCGAGAATCGAGGCACGTTTCGTCACTTGGAGTACGAAACGTCCCTCGTTTCCCGTGTTTGGACTAAACTCTATTCCAAACACAATGCAATATACATGGCATACATAAATGCAACTCTAACATGCAACCTAAACATAATGCCACTAAATGATGCAAACATGCAAATGATGATATGCAAACATGCTACTAGCATACACAATGCTATGAAATAATCAATGGCATACTCAATGCACATGAAAACTATATGGCATACGCAATGCACACATGGAGACTAACAATGAAATGATCAAGGCGTACACAATGCAATGGTCAATCATGCAACAACATGGACTAAATGGCATGTACAATGCAAGATGGACTTAAACCAAAATAGGTGAGCCTTAGCCACACCCAAATCAGTGGCCAAACATAATGAAATTATGGCAACAACACTTATGCAAACATGCACAATGCGAGGGACCAAACCTAAGGCACAAAGTGCAACTCTACTAAGGCATGGCAAGGGATTAAATATGGCATACAATCACACATTTTCCAGCTCTGAAATGTCATACAAAGTGGCTCAAAATCATGCAAACACCTCACACAATGCATACTAGATGGCCCGGATACCGAAACTAGTGAAGTGCATTACACTAGAGGTATGCAAAGCAATGCACAAATGACCAAACCAGCCCCAAACAGTCCCTATGCAGGCCCAAAACAGTAGGAAAATGGACTAAAATGATGACTCAAAAGGTATGGAAATGAAACTCATGCAATGGTCCATAAATGAGGTATTCATGCACAACTCTCAAACACGCTTAAAGAATAGAAAACATGGGAATATGAAACAAGTATAGGCTCTGAAATGACATACTCAATGACCCCAAAACATGAAAACACCACCATTCAAGCATGCAAGAAGCTTCAAAACTCAAAGCTAGGCATGGGCATTACACTACAAGCATGCATAGCATGCATCATTCGACCAAGAGGCCTAAAAATAGAGCTAAGGCAGTCCAAAACATGCACAAAATTAGTTTAAGGCATGGCCAAAAAGTGCTAGAATCAAAGGCCAAAATAGCATGCAATGTAAGCTAGTAAACATGATTTGCACTATAAGCATGTGAGGCAATCAAGAGGCCACTAAACCAGAAAAATTCAGAGGTATGCCATGCCAAATAAAGCTCAAAAACCCACTGAAACATGGTTAATGCATGCAAGAATGAGATGCTTCTTTGATATACTATGAAGAGGGTTATTCTACACATGCAAGATGGACATCCAATATGGCAAAACAAGCTCTGGAAAGAGCCTATGCAGGTCCTAAAACTCATCAAAAATGGCCTGAAACATGGCTTGGAAGCATGCAAATAAGGGCTCATTTGTAAGGCCAAAAATGCTAGAAAACAAAACAAGGAGAGAGAGGGTCACCCCTCTCTAATTTTGGCACTCAAAATAGCATGTTAGCCACTGAAAATCCATTGGATTTCAGTGGCTAGAAGGCCAAACAAAGGTCAATGCAAAGGCCCTAATTTATGGCTCAAAATAAGGCAAAATGAAGCATGCAAGGGGGTAGATGACCCCCAACAGAAAAATGATCTAAAACAAACATGTTAAGGACCTCAAAATAAGACTTTTTTCAGTTTACACCGAAGCTCAAAAATGCTTGCAAGTATGGCTAAAAGATGGAACAAAATAAAGCTTAAAAGAGGGAATAGTGTGTTACCCTTGTAGCTTCAGCAAAACCAGCAGCTTCTTGGACCAAAAATCAGCTCTTTGAGACCTCTCAAGACCCTCCAAGAACCTTAGATCAATGGTGGAGGTGTGTGGCTATGAGGTATGGTGTTAAAGGCCAAGAACAAACACCCTTTCTAAGCCTAGAATGTAGAGATATAGAGAGATATATGTGCTTTTCCTTAGACAAATTTTTTTCAACCTCTCTAAAGGAGAGGGAGGCCCTCTCTTATAGAGAAACAAGAGGGTTCAAGCTTCTTGGAGAAGCTAGAGCAAAGGTTCAAGCTTCTTGGAGAAGCTAGAGCAAAAGGTTCAAGCTTCTTGGAGAAGCTAGAGCAAAGGTTCAAGAGGTTCAAACTTCCTCAAGAAGCTAAAACAAGGGTTCAAAAGGTTCAAGCTTCCTCAAGAAGCTAAAACGAAGGTTCAAAAGGTTCAAGCTTCCTCAAGAAGCTAAAACGAAGGTTCAAAAGGTTTAACCTTCCTCAAGAAGCTAAATCAAAGGTTCAAAAGGTTCAAGCTTCCTCAAGAAGCTAAATCGAAGGGTTCAAAAGGTTCAAGCTTCCTCAAGAAACTAAAACGAAGGTTCAAAATGTTCAAGCTCTCCAAAAACCGTGCAAAACGGAGAAAGTTAAGCGGTCCCGAACCGGGGCGTACGGCCGACAGCTCCGAAAACCGGAAACTGGTCTCCAAACGGGAAAAGTGGCCTACGACTGCGAAAAGTAGCCTACGGCCACTGAGAGATGGTCTACGAGACCTCTCCCTCCCTTCGGGAAGAGAAAACAAGACCTGGTTCGCAAATCGAGGTAAGACATAAGAGTCCCGAGGTCCGGGGGTAAGGCTCTTAGCCAAAACTCCGAAACCTCAGAACGAGCACAACATGCACCATCACCGAGCGCCCAATCGATGACGTCTGAGTCTTAAGGTCGGTCAAAAATGGGGTGTCTACAGTTGCCCCTCTTTGACAGAACTCGAAAGTCATAAGTGACGGGAGTGAATGTCAAAGCCCAGAGACGACCCATTTTTGACAAAGCCGAAGACTTAGACAAACATGCAAGATAACAAAGAAATGTGCCCGCAGGCAAGGGCAAAAGGCAAGTGATAATGCAAGAAGCTGAACATAACTTATGATCATGCAAAGACAGCTGTAATGAAGCAAATATACACAATAAATGCAACAATTTTAAGCAAGAATGCAAATCAAACTACATTTCATGCAGTAAGAATGTAAGAGGATTATACAATTCTCGCTACATCTCACATGGAGAATACAATACCGTCCGGCTCGTCTGGTCGCGCCAGCTTCAAATGAACCGTACATACAATATCGTGCCTGCAAAAGGATGAAACTCAACAGGTACAATATCATTAGATACGTGCATGGAAAGGCAAGTGAAAAGTGCGTAATGACGCAAGCCGAGGGATGCATGACAATGCAACCTAAGTGTGACGCATAACAATGTGAAGGGGATGCATAACAACGTAGATAAAGTGTGCATGACAATGTAGGTGGGAGGGGAGAAACATAGGGACATATCCCAGTGTTTCGGGAAGAAGGAGAAACATAGGGACATATCCCAGTGTTTCGGAAAAGAGGAGAAACATAGGGACATATCCTAGTGTTTTGGAATAAAAGAGAAACATAAGGACATATCCCTGTGTTTCGGAATGGCTCAAGCATTGGAACGTATTCCAAATGCTCTTAACTGAAAAGGGAGAAACATAGGGACGTATCCCGGTGTTTCGAAAAGAAGAAAAGACATAGGGACGTATCCCGGTGTTTCGAAAAGAAGGAAAAAACATAGGGACGTATCCCGGTGTTTCGGAATGGCTCAAGCATTGGAACGTATTCCAGATGCTCTTAACCGAAAAGGGAGAAACATAGGGACGTATCCCGGTGTTTCGGAAAGGTATAAGCATTGGAACGTATTCCAAATGCTCCTAACCAAAAAGGGAGAAACATAGGGACGTATCCCGGTATTTTGGAAAGAAGGAGAAACATATGGACATATCCCGGTGTTTCGAAAATGTATAAGCATTGGAACGTATTCCAAATGCTCTTAACCAAAGAGGGAGAAACATAGGGACGTATCCCGATGTTTCAAAAAAAGAAGGAGAAACATAGGGACGTATCTCGGTGTTTCGGAAAGGTATAAGCATTGGAACATATTCCAAATGCTCTTAACCAAAGAGGGAGAAACATAGGGACGTATCCCGATGTTTCAGAAAAAGAAGGAGAAACATAGGGATGTATCCCGGTGTTTCAGAATGGCTCAAGCATTGGAACGTATTCCAAATGCTCTTAACCGAAAAAGAAGAAACATAGGGACGTATCCCGGTGTTTCAGAAAGAAGGAGAAACATAGGGACGTATCCCGGTGTTTCGGAAAAGGAGTGTGCAAAACAATACAAGTGGAAAGTGCGTGACAACGCAAGTGTGGAGGTGTGCATAACAATGCAGGTATAGTGCGTGACAGCGCAAGTTAAAGAGATGCATGACAATGCAAATAACGGTGCATGACAATGCAGGTGGGACGGTGCATAACAATGCAAGGGAAAAGTGCATAACAATGCAAGTGAAAAGGTGCATAACAATGCAATTAGAACGTGCATAACAATGCAGGTGGAGTATGCATAACAATGCAACTGAAAGGGTGCATAGCAATGCAGGCAGAGTGTGCATAACAATGCAAAGAGAACGGTGCATAACAATGCATTTTCAGTGCAACATCAACAGCATGTTTGAAATAAACTACTACATAAGGAAATACACGCCTTAACGAGACCAATTCAAACGCAACCTCCGATTTACCTCTCGGAGGACTTGGCAACATGGTCATCTCAAAAGGGTATACCCTGTTCATATTGGCGAGAGGTAACATCTGCATGTTAAACCCTCAGGTGCTGCCTGAACTGCCATTCTGACTTGAAGCAAGCTTACACTTGGGGTTGAGATACACTCATACTCCAGAGAAAGGCGAGGCCTGACAAGATGCACCTGGAATGCCGTCTCGGAATTTACTGAAGTTGAAACAGACTAAGATGCTCCAAATTTTTCCTCTTTTCTTTTGCTTCGCAGCCCGGAACCCATGTAGCTCCAGATAAGTCCTGGTTCTACTGTTCTGACATGACCTGGGTTGAACCTTGCGGTTTTATGAAAGAACAAATCCTGTTTTGCACAAATGTGAAGAATGGCACAGCACTCCGAGCACAAAACGATTTTTTTGAAATCGAGAAATGAGTTCTTGACCGGGTATTGAGCCCATAACTGACCACAGTCAAAACGACTCAACAACGGAAAACAAAAGGTAGAACAACCTAAACACAACTCAACAAAGGAAAAACAAGATAAAACAACCTAAACACAACTCGACAAAGGAAAAACAAGGTAAAACAACCTAAACACATCTCAACAAAGGAAAAACAAGGTAAAACAACCTAAACACATCTATTGACACTCAAATGACTCAAAACAAGAATCGAAACAAACAAAAACACACAAACACAACACTCAGCTATGTTATAAAGGCAAGAGACCTCTCGGTGCACGAGGAGCCAGTTTCTCTGGGTATTGTTTCCCACCCTTTCTCACTTGTGATTCTCACATCACTCGGCCCTCAAGCTCTGTTTTTCTGAAAAAGCCCTTTTCCTCACTTTTTCTCTCAGCGCACATCTCTCTATTCTTCAATCTCTCATTTTTTATCCCTCCCCTGGGTGGTTGATGGATAAGCAGGAAGTTGTGGGCTCTTGCCCCTGGTATTCTACCATATTCTCGTTCTTGTTCACAACAGTGAATTTCTCCCACAAAGGGGTGGCGCTACAACTGGGTGTGTAGCAAATCTGCAGTTGACATCGGTTGACGATGCTCTGCTGGGGAGTTTGGACGTGATCAGATCTATCCAGATGAGGGAGTGGAATACCTTGCTCCATTCCAGTTCATGCTTCGCACTTGGCTTGATGCCTCGCTGCTCGGAGGATATGAGAGCTTTCAGCCCTTTTCTGTTAGCTTTAGTTATGCCCTTTTCTGGCAGGTACAGTGCCCTTTCTGGCAAGTAGGGTGCCCTTTTCTGGCAAGTATGTTGACAACGGGGAAAAGACAGAACACCTGACTCAACTGTGCCCCTAGTTCATTATTTTGACCATTTTTTGTTTCGGTTTTCTACTAAAACAATTTTGACCGAGATGAGAGTTAGATTAACATGCTTGTTTGATTTTCTGATTTAAAATCATGCAAGTTAGGTTATGAACACTGAAAATTTTCCTTTTTTGGGTCCAAGAAATGGTCCAGTTTTGGAAAAATGGAATAATTTTCGAGAAAATTAGTTAACCTCAGTAAAAATTCTCAAAAACTATTTTTGCAAACGGCTACGGCTCAACGAGCACGGAACCTACTCTTGAGATGCACAACCTCAGATCCAAAATAATGGAAAATCGCCTCTTGTTTGAAGGACACTGCACGGCAATGGAAAGTTGCCCCTTGTTTGAATAGCACCGCAGCACACTGAACGGCAACGGAAAGTTGCCCCTTGTTTGAATAGCACCGCAGTACATTGTAATCAGTCCTTACAGTGACAATTACAACCAAATTCTCGGATACAGAGAAGACAAAGACCAGAACCGTCACATGGACACAGTCGAATTTGAAGTGTTTTATAGCTGGACTTCAAAATGAAGTTGCCTACGTATCCCAAACATGGGAATCAAGCCTTGCGTAGTTCCGGGGTTAAGGTACACTCGGGTATTAACCTCTCCTTTTGCGCTCTAACTTTTGCCAAGGCCACCCTTTCTGGGTTTTCAACCTTGCGAGCTTTGTTCTTCTTTTCATTTCAATTCTTTTCATTTCTTTTCTTCTTTTTTCTTTTTCATCTTTTCTTTTTTTCATTCTTTGCATTTTTTTTTCTTGCTCTAACTTTTACCTGGGTCGCCCTTCCGGGTTTTCGGCCCAGCGAGCCTCTCAAGGGTAAAAGCGTAGCTTTGTCCATGTCAAATGGTTTCGAGATCCTGAAGCCATCTGAATCCAGGAGAATGGCTGTCGTTTGCTGACGATGTAGAATTCCATCCAATGAGGGGCTGAATTTGCCCCTAGTGTTGTGGATAGGAACTCAGTTGTCCTTCAGCGATACTTTCTTCTTTCCTCCCTTCCGGGATTTGGCATTCTTGCCGATCTTCGTTAGCTTGAGAAACATCCCAATTTTTTCTCTTTGAGCACATCTGACATTCTTTGCCCCTAGTTTGAGGGGGCTTCTGATCTAGCTTTGCAAGCTTCTTTTGATGACGTCTGACCTTCTTGATCCGACTTTGTTGGTGCCAATTCATGGGCTGTTTCGAATCTGGCTACACAGGCCTCACATTGTGGTTGACCGTTGAACATTCTGAACCCAAGTTCAAGGTTTTGAGAGCAAAGGGGTTGAATCTCGAGGCTGAGAGCGATCCTAGGTTGCACAATCTCAAGAGCGATTCCACACAGGTCTTCGTAGGACCGCGCAAAACATTTTTTTGAAATTTTTTTAAGAAAGCGACAAATCGCTCGCGCTGAAGACAGTGTAGAACCAATCTGGATCAAGCCAGGGTCCTTCTCAGTACTCACATTAACAAACATGATTTCATTCATTAAGGGCTTAGCATGCGTCTCTTTCTCTCAATTGATCAAATTTTCGCAAATCCCGAGGAATTCCTTCCTCTTTGTTTTCAATACATTGTTCGAAAAATTTTGAAAAACTTAGGTCAATGCGATGACTTCAAGGCATAGAAAAACAGGTGAAAAGCACTATCGTTCGAACTTCTGGCATAACCGGCGCAAGGCGGAAGCAAACACAAGAGTGTGAAAATTACTGCTGTTCCATTCAAAATCTATTGGCACAACTGGCTCCAAGGCAAAAACAGACTCAAAAGAAAACGAAAAGACAAACACAAAATAAAAAAGTGGCGTCCGAAGTAACACTCCCGGAATCACCTGATTTCTGTACAACAGGACTGACTCGATACAACAAGACAGACCTTAATCAAAAAGACTGGCTCAAAACAACGAGACAGACTCAAAACAAAACTACAGAACTGACTCAACACCCGAGTCAGAAAGTACAATAATTAACATTCGCAAATGCTCGAAATAGTGCATGCCAAACGCCACATCTGAAATAAACCGAGCACCGCCCGCAGGTGGACCAACCCCTGATTACATACTTGTATTATCCTCGAAGTCCAACAACTCAGTGGTGACAGACTTTGCCGAGCTAGGTGGGAGGACAACCTCATTGTCAAACAGATCCTGCACTTCATGGCGAAGGCGGAAACAGTTGTCGGTGGTGTGGCCGGTCTGTTGATGGTACGCACAGTACTGGGTAGCGTCATGACCAGCTGGAAGACGACTAGGGAGAGGCCGGGGCTCAAGGGGTTTGAGATGCCCCTTTTCAGTGAGGATTCGAAGTGCCTTAGACAAAGGCATATAAAGGGCATGGAATACCCTGCGACCTCAGGGCAGATACTTCGAGTTTTGTGCATTTTTACTGGATACACTAGCAAAAGGATCGGCAGGTACAGGCTTGGCTTGCTGATTTTTCCTGGGTGCAGGATTAGGGTTGGAGGGAACTGTTCTGGTATAATGACCCTTCTCTCGATTTTCCCCTTGGCTTGAACTGCCCTCGGTCTGAGTGGGGAAAGTGTCATCCACAGTTTTAGCCACAACTGCAAGTACCTGTTGCTTATTCAACCCTTCGGCTTTCAGAGCCTCAACAGCCTGCTGGAGTTGTTCATAGGGATCAGTGTCCACCTTTACCTTGTTCTTTCCACTAGCCTCAGCTTGGTGGACGGTTTGGGTTGCTACTTCAGTGCGAAGCCCCGTTGTCGTTGACATGTCATTGCCGGAGCTTGATACAGCTTCAGGTTGGCTGAGCTCAATTACAATTTGCCCCAGTAGCGGGGGCTCTTGTGGCATGAAGTTCCCGACATACGATGTAGTTGGTGGCGGGGCCGACATTCCGTAGACTAGATCAGCCACAGATCTTTGAAGGTCGCTAATCATTCCCATTAACTCAAATGTAGTAGGTTCACGAGCTTGAAACAACTGGGGTTCCCAGGTCGGATGCGCGGCAGGCGACCTAGGCGGGTGTGGTATGTCAACATCGGTCTCACCCTGCATGGTGATTCCTTGGTTTAGTGCCGTCGCCATGACCACAATTTCTTCTGAATTCTAGTTCGTCATAAATCTACTGAACTGGATAGAGGTGGCGTAACTGGTGACTAACGGATCTGACGAACTGGTGAGCCTTTTCCTGTCTTGCCTCAGCAAAAGGAGAATACTAGTTGCTCTGAACCGAGTCTTTGAACTGAAAGAGAAAACAAGGCAGCACCTCAGCCCAATCAATACAGACATGGACATAGCTGAATAACTGTATTCGACCGCTGATCACTGTTCCCCAAATTACTGCCCCAAAACTGAACCTGATACCCGCAAATATAACTGATTCTCAAAATACTAATGCCCGCAGGCCTGATACCCAGACTTGCAAACTGATATATACAACCTGTAGAGACACACTTTGACAGCACATAGCAAGCAAATGAGATCCAAAGCACCCCTATGTTGGTGTGGGGTTTCCCTGTCCTATTTTGTCAGGAGCTAGGGTTTCACTACGTACGCAGCGGTTTCAAACAACCTATAATCGGGTGAGCAACCTGGCCAAGTTTGGGATAGTCACTATGGATTCCGATATGCACTAGGTCGAATGGTCAAAAAGGGTGCCCCGGTGAAAACCGGGGTTTGTGTTCCTATCGTGGCAGAGCCCGTAACCGGTCAGCCTTATGGCACGCTTCTCAAAGCGAGCCTCCGACAAACCGTTCAGGAATAGCAGATGGCAAACACAGTGTCCTAGGCGCACCAATGCAAATGCAACGCAAAAAAACACATAAGTGTAATCAAAACAAGATATCATGAGTTCGAGTCCAGTTCTCTAAATCCCCAGCAGAGTCGCCAGAAACTGTAGACGCGCCCGAACGTCCCGGGAGAAATCTCGTTTTGTTTATTGGGCTTACTACAGTTCGGACTCAAATGTCACGGTTCTGAATCTAATCTTACAAAGTGCAATGCGAGATTGATAAATCACCAAAGAGTCCAAATCCGGCAAATCGTTTTGAAAAACTGATTTTTAGAAAGAAGTGCCAAACATGGACTGCCTTGCCAGATACAGAGTCGCCACCTATATATTTTATTTTGGGAGAATTTAGGAAACCCTGACTCGTGCTTAAGGTCACGTGTCCGTCATCACCAAAGTTGCCTCGGCTCGGGAACTTGGGTACGATTGGGGAAGGTCACTTCGTGAGCACCCCCGCTCGCCTGATCAAAGATCGGCCTCTACTAACCATGATATCGAGTTTTGAAAACATTATGTGCTCTTATTCCGGTTATTAGCCTAGAATTACTATGTGATGCACACAATATACAAGTATAGACTGGATCATTTGAGTTGGAACAAAACATTTCATGTTTGTTTATTTGAAAGATGGTTTGATGGTGCTACTCGCAAGTAGGCTAAGACGTGGATTTGCCACCCTCAAGTGGGCATAAGAAAACATGATTTTGCTACTCTCAAGTGGGCTTAAAACTCTCAATTGGTGAATTGTTCCAATTCAAACAACCCAACCTTCACCCACAGGCGTTCAGGCAGTTATATCACATAATCAAATAGCCTCATGGTAAGCATGTTATCGTGGTAGTCACTCACACGCATGCAAGGATGCTAAAGCATAAAGACTTACCGAGTACTCCAAGCCAAAGAAAGAAGCTAATTAGAAATCATGCATGAATCCTAACTATGCTGAAATGCCTAATGCAACACATGCAAAAATGCAACTAAGATAGGCTCGGCTATTCTAAAATGGCATATGAAATGCAACAACTGATACACGTATTCAACTCGGAATTGAAATACAATGCAGTTAGTATGATGCGCCGAGCCCGGTGCATGCAAGACAGATAAATGGATGCAAACATGCGAGCATAAGCATGCTAATTGAAACGTGCCCTAAACTAACCATCATAAGCTGGTAAATAAAAGGGAGAAAGACGTGGGGTTGGAAGACATGCATCACACACACACGCACACTTATTACAACATTGCCCTCCTCGGAGGGTCCGAATGAATAGTACAGAATAAACTAGCTAATCTAAGCTAATTAAACTAATTATTACACAACATTAATTAATTAACGAATTAGCTAAGTAAGTAAGGAAACTAGCATGCAAATTAAAATTAAGCAAAATGGACTGCCTCAGCTCTGTTCCGAATGATAGGGATGCATGCATGCTCAAGTCGCCTTGTCGGGAAATCCATCGCGATGCCCCGATTTGCCTCTGTTTGCAACTGGTCCCAGAATACTGTACAAAGCTCCAGAAGGCTGCTGACCAGTTTTTGCTGCTGGTTTCCGGTTTGCTGCAACAGAGAGCGAGATAGCAAAGTATTTTCAACATATGTGTGCATGACCACTCTCCCCGTCATTGCATAAGCTCCAGGGAGTGTAGTCCTCGATCCTCGTGCCACCAATCACGCATCTCGATGCATGATGGCCGAGGAGTCAGATTGCACGACTCGATGTAAAATGAATGCACATATAAACACAACAAGGCCTAAACTTCATCATGGGTAATCCGGAGTGTCGGCGATTGAGAATCGAGGCACGTTTCGTCACTTGGAGTACGAAACGTCCCTCGTTTCCCGTGTTTGGACTAAACCCTATTCCAAACACAATGCAATATACATGACATACATAAATGCAACTCTAACATGCAACCTAAACATAATGCCACTAAATGATGCAAACATGCAAATGATGATATGCAAACATGCTACTAGCATACACAATGCTATGAAATAATCAATGGCATACTCAATGTACATGAAAACTATATAGCATACGCAATGCACACATGGAGACTAACAATGAAATGATCAAGGCGTACACAATGCAATGGTCAATCATGCAACAACATAAATGGCATGTACAATGCAAGATGGACTTAAACCAAGATAGGTGAGCCTTAGCCACACCCAAATCAGTGGCCAAACATGATGAAATTATGGCAACAACACTTATGCAAACATGCACAATGCGAGGGACCAAACCTAAGGCACAAAGTGCAACTCTACTAAGGCATGGCAAGGGATTAAATATGGCATACAATCACACATTTTCCAGCTCTGAAATGTCATACAAAGTGGCTCCAAATCATGCAAACACCTCACACAATGCATACTAGATGGCCCGGATACCGAAACTAGTGAAGTGCATTACACTAGAGGTATGCAAAGCAATGCACAAATGACCAAACCAGCCCCAAACAGTCCCTATGCAAGCCCAAAACAGTAGGAAAATGGACTAAAATGATGACTCGAAAGGCATGGAAATGAAGCTCATGCAATGGTCCATAAATGAGGTATTCATGCACAACTCTCAAATACACTTAAAGAATAGAAAACATGGGAATATGACACAAGTATAGGCTCTAAAATGACATACTCAATGACCCCAAAACATGAAAATACCACCATTTAAGCATGCAAGAAGCTTCAAAACTCAAAGCTAGGCATGGGCATTACACTACAAGCATGCATAGCATGCATCATTCGACCAAGAGGCCTAAAAACAGAGCTAAGGCAGTCTAAAACATGCACAAAATCAGTTTAAGGCATGGCCAAAAAGTGCTAGAATCAAAGGCCAAAATAGCATGCAATGTAAGCTAGTAAACAGGATTTGCACTACAAGCATGTGAGGCAATCAAGAGGCCACTAAACTAAAAAAATTCAGAGGTATACCATGCCAAATAAAGCCCAAAAATCCACTGAAACATGGTTAATGCATGCAAGAATGAGATGCTGCTTTGATATGCTATGAAGAGGGTTATTCTACACATGCAAGATGGACATCCAATATGGCAAAACAAGCACTGGAAAGAGCCTATGCAGGTTCTAAAACTCATCAAAAATGGCCTGAAACATGGCTTGGAAGCATGCAAATAAGGGCTCCTTTGTAAGGCTAAAAATGCTAGAAAACAAAACAAGGAGAGAGAGGATCACCCCTCTCTGATTTTGGCACTCAAAACAGCATGCTAGCCACTGAAAATCCACTGGATTTCAGTGGCTAGAAGGCCAAACAAAGGTCAATGCAAAGGCCCTAATGCATGGCTCAAAATAAGGAAAAATGAAGCATGCAAGGGGGTAGATGACCCCCAACAGAAAAATGATCTTAAACAAACATGTTAAGGACCTCAAAATAATACTTTTTTCAGTTTACACTGAAGCTCAAAAATGCTTGCAAGTATGGCTAAAAGATGGAGCAAAATAAAGCTTAAAAGAGGGAATAGTGTGTTACCCTTATAACTTCAGCAAAACCAGCAGCTTCTTGGACCAAAAACCAGCTCTTTGAGACCTCTCAAGACCCTCCAAGAACTTGAGATCAATGGTGGAGGTGTGTGGCTATGAGGTGTGGTGTTAAAGGCCAAGAACAAACACCCTTTCTAAGCCTAGAATGTAGAGATATAGAGAGATATATGTGCTTTTCCTTAGACAAATTTTTTTTAACCTCTCTAAAGGAGAGGGAGGCCCTCTCTTATAGAGAAACAAGAGGGTTCTAGCTTCTTTGGAGAAGCTAGAGCAAAGGTTCAAGATGTTCAAACTTCCTCAAGAAGCTAAAATAAGGGTTCAAAAGGTTCAAGCTTCCTCAAGAAGCTAAAACAAGGGTTCAAAAGGTTTAAGCTTCCTCAAGAAGCTAAAATGAAGGTTCAAAAAGTTCAATCTTCCTCAAGAAACTAAATTGAAGGTTTAAAAGGTTCAAGCTTCCTCAAGAAGCTAAATCGAAGGGTTCAAAAGGTTCAAGCTTCCTCAAGAAGCTAAAACGAAGGTTCAAAATGTTCAAGCTCTCCAAAAACCGTGCCAAACGGAGAAAGTTAAGTGGTCCCGAACCGGGGCGCACGGCCGACGGCTCCGAAAATCAGAAACTGGTCTCCAAACGGGAAAAGTGGCCTACGACCGCGAAAAGTAGCCTACGACCACTGAGAGATGGTCTACGAGGCCTCTCCCTCTCTTCGGGAAGAGAAAACAAGACCTGGTTCGCAAACCGAGGTAAGGCACAAAAGGGTCTCGAGGTCCGGGGGTAAGGCTCTTAGCCGAAACTTCGAAACCTCAAAACGAGCACAACATGCACCATCACCGAGCGCTCAATCGATGACGTCTGAGCCTTAAGGTCGGTCAAAAATGGGGTGTCTACAGCATCTTATAACTAAAAAGAAAAATGATATAATTTCATATTTTATGAGTCATAAAAATAAAAAATAAAAAATAAAAATCATAACTAAACCCAACATAAGACATAACTAAAATCATATCATAACTTAAGAAAAAAATTGGTTAAAACCGAAATTGACATAACTATGATACACCCTTTTAAAGGGGGTGTATAGTAGAATTTTCCAATAAATGAAGTGTAAATTGGGTTATGTAGGCTACAATTAAGGTAGCATCTACACAATTTTTTAGTTAATCACTATATATATAGTCAATGTAATTATATAAGAAAAGATTTAGGGAAAATTATATTTGTAGTTTTTGTATTTTAGTCTTTTTGACATTTTAGTTGTTATAATTTTAATTAGCTTGATTTGGGGCCGGTCAATAGTTGCCTCGGCCTCCAAATTTTGATAAAATTTAGGGCTCACAATTAGGAATAAGTATCATGTGGTTTTATCTTAAATTTATGTCATAATTACTTCAATACTAATTTAATCTATTTATTTTTTTTATTTTATTGTATCAGGTCATTTTTGGTTTGTGTCTATTTAATGTTTCATGTTAAAACTTTCACTCTTAGTTAAAAGTACCAAGTGTATGGAGAAATTAATGTTTTTTTTTGCAAGTTAAAATTTTATGAAACTAATCTCTACTAAATAAAATTATTCATAAAATATTTGATTTCAACTCAATTATATTTCCTTATTTAAAAAAAAAATGTAACATATAATTATTATATATTTTTAATAGAATGACTCTAAAATATGTAACAAACAATTCATATCT
>JAPPVO010000017.1:31498194-31550254 GCA_030407325.1 Camellia japonica
AATTCTACTTTAGACTTTGGTTTACCTGTCATCATTTTTGTTTCTTTCACGCCCTTAATGCTATTGATTCTGTGTGAGTGATTTTCTGATCACACTGCCTATCTTAGTGATTCAGCGGTAAAACACAAGCAGAATAGATGGCACAGATAATAACACAAAGACACATAAGATTTTACGTGGTTCGGCAATAGTGCCTACATCCACGGGAGGGCCGAGGTAATTCTCTTATTGAATGAATGACAGAAATTACAATTAACTCTCTGTAACTTTCTCACTCACAAAGTAAGTAATTACAAATGCTACTATTAACTTGTAGCTGTATATGCTCTGCTCCGAATGAATTCCCCCCTCCTTTCGTCCATTGACCTCTCCATATATATACTAGTGAAGTTAGTGCAGAAGCCACTAACTTTTGAGCTGTCTTGCCAGCCCACCATTGCACTTTCGGCAGCTTTCCAGGCAAAAGCTCTTTATTCCTTCACATGGCCTCTAATGGCCTCATGATCAACTCTTATGGCCTCGAGGCCACTTAGTTAGTGAAATGATGGCTTTCTCCACATAGATGGACATCCACCTACCAAGATAATATTTTATATTGGCTGATATGGTGTCAGTCTGACAGTTACCTCGGCTCCAGTTTTCTGCGGGTAGCTCGGCCATTGCAGGTGGAGCCGAGGTTGTAGGCCTTCATCCCGATTAAGATGCCTTCAGAAATAACCTCGGCAAATACTAGGATACCATGGCAAAACTTTATTGTGACACGTAGCTTCTTGATGACACGCCGACGTCATCTTGCCACGTGTTGATGCTCAGAAATATAACCCCACAATTTCAATGGTTTGCCTATATTTTCTCATCAACCAAATTGATGGTAACGAGAATTGTTTTGTTACATGTGTATGGAAGCATTTTTTATTCTTTCTTCTCTGTGCTATTGTTAGGGTGAGAATACTGTTTTTCCGATTATTTCAGAAATAAATTTTTTTCAGCATATGATGTGCCCCATTCTAGAATACAAAACTAGTAACACTATTAATCTTTGTCTGTGGGAAGCCAAAGCTGGTGCTGAAGACTGGGTCAAAGACAACTGTGTTCACCGTCTGATTCAATCCAAAACTGATGGGAAGTTGGTTGAGTTGAATCATTATTGTGCGCATGCTGATGATGGTTGTGGTAGTTGCAGCTATAGTATTGATACTGGATTTAGCCCCGGTTTGGTAAACCTCTTAGGCTAAATAATCACAAAATGACAAAAAAAATTCAAAAAGTCAAAAAATCAATAAAAAAGCCAACATTCCAAAGCTAAAAAGCCAAACAAGAAAACCAAATAAACAAAAAAGTCTCAGGCTAAAAAAGTAAAAAAAGTAAAAAAGCCAACTAAAAAAGTCATTGCCAAACAAACCCTTAGTAAGACTCTTGAACAGTAAAGTATGCATTGTTTTTAATTTGTTTGATTTAAGCTATTCTTGTTTAATGTGTTTGTTTGATTGGAGTTGTTCTTGTCTAATGCATTTGTTTGATTGAAGAAATAGTAAATAAAATTTATAGGAAAAGAATTAAGTTCTATTTATCATCACAATTCAAAAAAATGAGATTTTTTAGCAAAAGAAATATAGTAGTATATATCAGGCTTTTATAAAAGGTGAGATAGTAAGTTAAAAACGGTTGTGCTTTTCTAGTAAAAAGTGAGATTGTAACTTTAAACAATGGGAGCACTATATATGCAGATAGGAATTATGGAAAATATTATCAACATATGAAGAAGTACAAGTGACACTTGCACTCACAATTTTTCATTTGCACTCACATGTATACTCACACTCCATATGTTTGTAATTATTTTTTTTGTTTAACTCCTAAGTTTCTTTCTCGTAAAAAGCAAAATCTTTTACAGACAAATAGTCATACTCACATCACACTTTTTTTTTATTATAAAAATTGAGACTAAAAAAATTAGGTCACAGTTAAAAACTGTGACCTTTTTACCATTATTTGTAGTAGTGACACAAAGCACACTTATCAAATTCACACAGGAATAATTATATGGTTTATGATAAAGTCAATCCAGTTATACCACAACAGAGAAAGCTATGCCAGCACAATCAACCCGACCAATGAGATGACGCGTAATTTATACAAACCCAACAATAGATAAAATGTAATCCTAACAACTAAACAGTTCTTCATATATAAGAACACCTTGTAGCCTTGGTTTCTTCATAAATAGGGCCAATATCTATTTCTCCAACTTCTTTATTAAGAAAAGCATACCCAATAAATCACCTGCAATCAAATTTTGAAAATGAAAGACATTAAAGACTAGCTAAAAGCTATTACATTCAATGTGCTTGTGTCTAATGGGTGCAATGTGAAAAATATTTTTTTGTTTTAAAAAATGTAATACATAGAAAATATTCTCCAATAGTTAGTTAGAACTTTGAAATAATGGTTAATAATAGTCAAGGTGTGCTGTAGTGGTAGTGGTTGTGGTGGTGATGGTAGGATGTTGGGGAAGAAAGAAAGAAATAACTAGTAGAGACATATTGGTTAAAGAATTATTTGTGATAATTAAATCATCAAAATAAAGTTGAACAAGATAAACCTACATTAGAGAATAATATTAACTCTTGTATTTACTATAAGATCAATTTATTTTGAACGTACCTCGCCAATGAAATGAATTCTGTATATAGTAACATGAAAATTGTACTATATGAAAATAAAAATTGATGAATTCTGTCTAAACTTTGGCCAACCTAACAGTCTACTAATTTATCCTTGTTCAGGATCCCCCAAGCAATTTTAGGAGAATTGGATAGACTGTAGAGGAAATTTCTCTCTTTAATACAATTTTTTTTCTTTGCTGATAAATTAAAAAAACTATTTCTCTAATTCACACAAACGAATTCTGTAAACAACCAAAGAACAAAAAATACAACTCTTTACTTCACACAATGAAATAGTTTAGCAGAGTGTTTAGATTCTAAAAATCAAATAGGATGAATTATACTAATAGTCTCTACATTCTGTCCCTTGCGTCATTATAGATACACTTTTAATTGGCTCAATTTTTATCTTTAAATTTTTTTTTTTTGTCAATTTGGTTCAATTGATTACGTTATTAGGGTTTTTTTTAAAGGAAAATTATCATTGAGTTGGTTGATGTTAACTTACTAGGTTAATTTAGTTTACAATTTCACCCTAAAAGCAAGACACATGCATTTCATTTGCACATTTTTCATTAAAAGATATGCTAGCAATTATAATCAATTGGATCAAATTAAGACAAAATCATAAATTTTGGATAAAAATCAAATTAGTTGAAATTATAAAGACTAAAATGACACAAGAACCTAAATATAAGGATTATTAATATAATTTACCCAAGAAAATATTATTTGGAAGGCCTCAAACGAAATATAAATATATACACTAAAAATTAAAGGATATGAGCATAAACAGATATACTCACAGTATATTTATCAACAAGATGAAGAGGCATTTGGTGTAATAATTTTTTTGCTTTTACTTTATATTATTATTATTATTATTATTATTATATTATTGTTATTATTATTATTTATTTTTATTTTTATTTTATTTTATTTATTTATTTTTTCCTGTGTAGCAATAATGCATACCTTTTCTGTAAAGAGATTGGCGATGCACCGCAGCAAATGGTAAATATTACTTCCCTTCCACATCAAAACCTGCATATGGCAAGTATCAAATGATTACAAAAAACTAAAAATATAGCTATCAACTTGATTCATCATTACTGTCAATACCACCTCTCCTTTCAAATATCATTTATTAAAGATCACTCAATTATTAAGTTATTTAAATTGTCACTTATGACTTACAAGAAAAAGAAAAAGAAAAAAAATTATCTAAGGACTCAACTTTTTAAAAATGAATAATATTAGTATCATGAAAAAAATATCATAAAATGAATCTTGAAGATTTTTCATTTGAATATTGTGGTGTTTTGTTTTATGTATGTGTGATCCAAAGGTAGAGAATTTTCCTGATCATCGTCATGATATTTTTTCATGATCCTTAACATTAAATAGATTGAGACTTTGAGCATCAATCACCACACGGTATGTTTACTTATATAATCGTATTGATAGATAGATAGATTTGTAATTTGTAATTTGCCTTTTACCTATTGGCCAAAAAAAAAAAAAAGATTGCATTATGTTTGACTAATAAATTTGGATAGAGAGAAAATAGAACAGGTAAATGAAAATAGAGAAAAAAAAAAACTTATATTTTTTCTTTTTCTTTCTAAATCCCTACCCAAAATCATTATCTGTTTTTAGATCACGAATTTGAGTAAAGATTTGAAAAGAAAAAAGAAAAATGTGAGAATAATAGGAATGTAATACAGGTTAATTTTTATTTTTTAAACTTTTCGTTTCAAAATATCCAAACAAAGCATAAGTTAATGAATTAATCTATTGCTAACCAATACTATATTAGAGACAATCACGTTGTGACGTTGTTAAGAAATTAGTGTATAGACAATGCTCAAAATCTGGAGGATATACTATTAATATCTGAAACATACAAATTGTTGGAGACAATAATTATATCTTAAATCTTAAGATTAAAAACATGCACACAGTTTATTAAGGATAAGTACTTTTGGAGATCTTATTATTATTATTAGAGCAATGCTATATGTAATTTATTTCTTATCTCTTTTTATCATTCCTAGAAACAAAGTAATGAGATTTATATTCACAAATGCATATAGGACCAATTTATTTGTCTCCGTTGTTGTTGTTGTTCTTCTTCTTCTTCTTCTTCTTCTTATTATTATTATTGTTATTATTATTATGGATAAAAGATAGTTTTAGTCCTTAAAGTATGCATTCTATCATTTTAATCCCTCAAGATTTAATTTTATCACTTTAGTCCTTAGTTATCAATTTGAGTCAATTTAGTTCTCCGACGTCTATTTACATTGATAACAGAAAAAATATTTTATACTTGGGTAAAAGATAGTTTTGGTTCCTAAAGTATGTGTCTCTTTGTTATTTTAGTTCTTCAAGTTTTAAATTTTGTCATTTTGATCCTCAAAGTCGTCAATTTAAACTAGGACGAAATCGACTCATATTGATAATTTTGAGGACCAAAATGACAAAATTTAAAATTTAAGAGACTAAAATGACAAGAAACGTATACTTTAAGAACCAAAATTATGTTTTATCTATAATCTTGTCATCAACGTAGAAGAACGTCACACCTAGAACTACATTGACAATTTTGAGAACTGAAATGTCAAAATTGAAACTTAAGGGATTAAAATGAAAAACAAAATTATCTTTTATCCTATTATTATTTTAGATAACCATGTGGCAAGTACAGTGCAGTGAAGTCACTTTCTTGAGTAAGTAGGACAAACAAAATGAGAGTGGTCTCTGGAGGTGTTAGCTTCAATCATCACATGTTTTATGTTGAATGAAGCCAACAAGTACGACTGGATTTAAACAAACCATGGATGACAAGAGCTAAATTGCGTATTCGAATTCTCTCCAGCACTTTCTTCATCAAACAATTCAACAATTAATCATTATTACTAGCTGTGGCTTTTGGATAAACTATTAAATGATGAACGAATGAAGAAAATGCTAGAGAGAATCTTTTTCCTTAAACCGCTCCCATTTTGGGATGTCGATGTGGCAAATATATATATGGGGTAGTGAAGTTGCTTTCTTGAAAAAGTTTCATTTTTTTGAAAACAACGAGAATGAAAGAAGCATATTTGTGTGGAAGTATAATTGGTTACCTCGATAGTTGGGGCAGAAATCTACACGCAATTCAGAGATATGAATTTGGGATTCTGGAATTCCAATACACACGAGACTTGGAAGATTTTCAAGTTCCACATTCAAAATATTGATTTTGCTCCGTACTTCTTCTTTTTCTGCTTCCCTGGTGACAATCTTTTCTACTTTCTCGCAATTTCCAATTCTTAGATAATTTAGACGCACAAGGACCTTGACCATGGAAATTGTGAATAGATATCTCAAGTTGTCACACCTCTCCACTTCTAGGGATTTTAGACATTTGAAACAATGAGTTTGTTGGGAAACATTCTTCCATATATGCATCAACTTGGGCAAATACATCAATTTCAAATCTCCTAGGCAAAGGATTGATTCCACACCAGCAGTACCAGCGCGTACCGACCCTTGGAGGTCAAATATTGTTTCCAGTGAATCACAACACCATACCTTCAGCCGTTGTAGATATTGTAGTCTTTGTATTAAATTCCACGAGATCACATATGATAATTTCCCGCAAAATTGGACCAACATGAATATCACTTTGTCAAGGCGGTCGACTTCAAGTTGGTTGTGCCACATCTCTATTGATCCATTTATGTCTGTGATAGTAAGTTTTCCAAAGTCGTACGGAAACCAGTCACTGAAAATAAACTGCAAGACCATTAAACTTAACTGTGTTAGTGTTAGTGACATAATTATTTTACCCAAAATTTCATTTTATTCAGGGGTGTAATAGATATTTTGGAGATAATTTGAGGATAAAATAAAATTTTAATTGAAATTTAGATGTTATATCAACAACTTTCATTTGATCATAAACAACAATTGACAGTGAGGTAAAATTAATGCAAAATCGATTAATATTATAAAAAAAAAACTGTTGTAAGCAGTGCATCGAGCCAAAAATTAAATAGGGAGATAGCCTTTTCTAATTAAATTTGACACATCCAACTCTCTCCCCTAACATCTGTTAACAATTACCATCTAAATTTTGCCTTTTGTGCCATTTTAATTCTTATAGTTTTAATTGGTTCAATTTTGATATTTAATTTTAGATTTTATGTCAATATAGTCAAATTAATAACACCTTTAGTGTTTTTTATTATTTTTTATTTTTACATAAAATGATTACTGAATTGATCGAGATTAACTTATTGAGTTGAGCAAATTCATAATTGTGAACCTAAAAGTATGACACATGTCACTTATGTGCGCATTTTTTTATTAAAAAATGATAATAATTGTAATCAATTGGTTTAAATTGAGACAAAATCATTAATTCATAATCAAAATTGAACCAATTAAAATTATAGGAACCAAAATTACTCAAGAATCAAAATACAAGAACGACAAGCATTACAAAAAGTGACTTAATTTGTGTGAAAGACATCGAAAAATGAATTAATTTGTGTAAAAAAGATTTTCTATTTTATAAAATTAAAAGCATTTCCCATACTAAAATCTTAACACCACCACCACCCCCCAGCACTCTACTACCATCAGCACTCATTGCCACCACCACCCACCTATCACCTATCAATGCTATCCTAACACTACCACCACTTTATCACAACTACAACCCTCACCTCTTTAATATAAAGCCACCAAAGCAAAGGCTTTAGGTTTCTTTTTTTGAATGCTCTACATTTTTTTACGATAATGTCACATAAAAATAAAATAAAACAAAATAAAATAATTTTAAAAAATTTTATACAAATAATATGACATTTTATAGTCTTTTTATTTCAAACAAAAAAGCATCCATCTTGTGGTAGTTCATAACTGTAAAATGTTCCAGCCACCAAATTTTTTATAAGTTATATATATATATAACTAAATTTTATTTGTAAATTATTTTTAATATCATAGTTAAGGCTTATATAGCTTATCATTTTTTTTTTTCTAAAGAAAACTCCACTCATTAAGAAATAACATCCAAAAAGTGATATTGTCACATTATCACGAGTAACAATATAAAATTGTGGACTATAGAAAATTTAAAAAATATATATATATATATTATGAACATTGAATGGAGAATTTGAGTAGGGATAAATCAGTAAGACTAAAGACACTTAAAAATCCTTAATAATTTATTAAATTAGGGTAACGTTTTCCATTAGTTGGCAAAATTAACTGAAGATGTTGTTGGGTTTTTGTGGGCCCACCACGGGACCACCTCAATTATATGAGCCGTTCATATCTAAGAACATGTTAGAATACCATCCTTACAAAAAAATAAAATTGTTTGGACAACTATAATTGCATGGTTAGATCACATTTGTATATAGGAATGGACAATAATTATATTTTTTATGATAGAATGTTTATTATTTTGAAGATAAATGTAATCTACTAATGTGTCTATAGCATTCAAATCAATTTAATTTTTTACAAGTATGATCTTCTGAACGAGCCATAATTCTATTGACTACGGCAAACCGCGTTTGACAGAAATACCATAGGACACATTTTATACGTTAAACAAAATTAAAACAAATTAAGGACTGCATAGCATGAAAATGAATTTGTGTGTAATGATCTCACGCAAAATAATAAATCCTATTATTATGCACCAATTAAATATGAACAAAATTGGACTGAATGGGTATTGATTGACTAATTGGACATCTTAAACCGTTCAAATCAAGTGGGAATCATGATCAAATCATGGTGTGGAATTAACACAATTTATCATTTCATATATTATCAATATATTAGTTTAATAAAGAATACTCGGGTCAATCAGAATTATGATCAAATCATGGTGTGGAATTAACACAATTTATCATCTCATATATTATCAATATATTAGTTTAATAAATAAAACTCGGGTCAATCATTTAAATTTTCAGCCGTGTTGGGACCCCCAGTGGGGGTGACCCCAACACCCCCACCTCCACGTGGGAGGCTGTCGACCAAGGAAAAAATATATATATATATATATATTATCCACCAATCACACCCCGCTGGGGCCCTGGGGTTCACCCCCAGTGGGGGTCTGCTTCTTTTTCCTTAAATTTTAAATTAAAATTTTGGGAGCAATTGTCTCAAATTATATAATTTTTTTAATCCACAAAAATAACAACAATTTGAAATATCATATAACTCTTACCTATCTATCTATTTATTCACATATTTGTCAATTTGTCCACGTGTCCATCTATTTGTCCATTTATTGTTCATCAGTAAAGTAGAGAACTCCAAGAATTGATGTTTACAAATTTGTTATCCTAATAAATCTTTGTTAAAAAAGGGCCGTGATTCATACCCCCAGTGACGTGGCGGCCCCCTATTCGGTGAAAAAAAAAAAAAACAATTTCTTTTTGGTCCAATCAGTGGGCTACACGCACGACCCCCAGCACCACCAGCTGGGGGTCTTAGGCATTTTCCTAAATCTTTGTTAAAAAATTTGTAAGAGTGGTGGGGCTGGGCACCTTTATCACAAGTCCACTTTGGTAATTTATATCTTTTTTTTTTTCTTATAAAAGTCTTTATGTATATATCATCAAAAAAAAAAAAAAAAAACTAATCATATTGATTTGATAATTAAAACAATATGATTTTATGATCGTTGACTTCAAAAAATGGATTCAAAAAATTGGAAGGTCTTTCATTTTTATGAACACAAATATGACAAAATTACATTATTATGATTATCATATCAATATGATTTGTTTTTGATAATTTATGCATAAAATTTACAAAATAAACAATTTAGATTATTGAAATATCCAGACTGTTTATTTTGTAAGGTCTTTCGTGTAAATCTTCCAAACAAAAAAAATTATCTCATAATTGTAACCTGTTCAATTTGTCATGTTTGACACCCCAAAAAAATGGTTGGTCTATTTTAAAAACACACATTTGCCACCAATTTTTCTTTGTAAGAATTGATAATTAATTAATGGTGAATGCTATATTTTAAAGTTCATTAACATACCTTTCCATCCAAGAGATGGTGTGGAGATGAGGTTGAAAAGTCTGCCTTTTGTTGGTCTAGCTTGCGCTGAAATACTGATGGGAGTATCTTCATTTTGGGACAGTTGATTACTTCTATTGTTTTCAACAACGATCCCTCAAACGTACAAGCCTCAAAGCAGAAACTACTGAGGTTTGGCAAATTACTGAGTTTGAGACTACTCAGTTGAGGGAACATGATCATATTTGTTATCACTACATCATCTGCATTTGGTTCATTTCCAATGATTGACTCCATCATACCACATTCAGTTACCTCTATTTCTTGTAGTTTTACAAGAAGTTTGGCTAGAGAGTATGAGAATAGATTTCTCAAACTGTCGCACTCATTTACTACTAAGGATCTTAGATTCTGAAAGCCTTGAATTCCTGGTGAATTGTCCTTCCAAACATGTGTCAACTTTTGTAGATGGCGTAGTTCCACCTTTTTTAATGAAGGGAGTGCCATATCTAATATGCCTTCCCAAACAAGTCCTTCAAGGTCAAAGGCTACTCCAATTGATCGACAGTCCTTCACTTCCAGTACTTCAAGATTTTGCATGCCCTTAATTGAATTGGATGGGAAAAGAATACTTGAGAGCTTATGACACCAAGCTAATGTCATCTTTCTTAGTTTAGCTTCAAGTTCCCCAGGCCAAATTTCCATCAGATTCTCCATGCCACGGATGGTCAATTCTTCAATGGTAGCCAATTTATCCTGTGAGTTCATTCACATGGTGTTACAAACATAACTAAGCACAAAAACTTGATTCCATTAAACATCATCCATTTAGTTTTCAAATTAATATACTTCATATTTGAATAATTAAATGTAAACAGTTCTTACAAATCTATTGCAATACATTTTTAGATCATTGACAACCCATTTTTTTAGATTCTTGAATTTTTCAAATATAAAAATACACATTAAATTTATTTTTGGTATACTGAGAGTCTTAGGCCCCATTTGGGAATAGGTTATTTTAGTTGGCTTTTTTACTATTTTAGCCTATCTAAAAAAGTTATGTTTAGGAAAATAATTGGCTTTTTTTTTTTTTGTAATTTGATTTGATGGTTGTGAAAAAAAAAATGAAATGATTATGATTCGGATGTGACATTTTGTCTTATTGACTATTTTAGTCTATTTTATCTTTATTAACTATTTTAACCTAAATTCAACTTTCCAAATAGGGCCTTAATCTAGATTCTTAATCCATCAGAATCTTAATACACCATAGATTCATAAATTTTCCAAACATAAAAATACACATTAAATTCAAGGTGATGGGCCGTCGAATCAATCAGTAGATAAATGGGGTACAAGGATTTTTTTTATGGTTATTAGAATCTTAATTTAGATGGTAAGATCTTATGATTTTACAATTTTAGTTGGGTTAAATGATTCGAATCACAGTAAAATCTTAAATTTATTAAGGGTTGTTTTGGCAAATGCAAAAAAAAAATTAACTTTTTTACTTTTTACGAAAAGATATGAAAAAATTTTAAAAATGATATAACCCAAATATGTCAATAACCTGACTTTTTTGACAATTTTCAAAAGAGGCCTAAGATCTTGAATATAATTATAGTTATAAAATCGTATAGAATCACATTATAATTCCAATTCTATTAGCTCTATGATCTGCTTTTACTACAATCTCAATCCTACCAATTTTTTTTCTTATTATTTATTTCTAATATCTACGTGTATGTCTATAAATTTGACTATAAACTTATTTCACACGTCTTGTCTAATTTATGTTAACTTTGAAAATAGGAAAAGACTACAATACACAACCTTTGAGGATGTATACCATATGCACTTTATAACAATAGAAGAAAATGACATAATTTCATACTTTCTGAGTCGTAATTAAAAATTAAAAAAAAAATTCATAACCTAAATCTCAAAATGATGTCATAACTAAAGAAGAAAATTGGTCATAACCAAAGAAGAAAATGGCGTAACTAAGGGTGCATATGGTATGGGGTGTGTATAATAAAATTCTTCTTGAAAATATATTATAAGGAAAATTACACCGGTGGTTCCTATATTTTATCCTTTATGTCATTTTAATCCCTACACTTTCAATTGGCTCAATTTTGACCCTTAATTTTAAATTTTATTTCAATTTAAAATATGGCACATGACACTTATGTGTGTGTTTTCCATTTAAAAAAAATGCTAAGAATAATAATTAATTTAAACAAAATCATAAATTCATAATCAAAATTGAACCAATTGAAAATACAGAAACTAAAATGACACAAGGAGTAAAATACAGAGATTACCGTCGTAATTTGTCCTATATTATATTAAATTTACCATTTTTCTTTAATGATTTCAAAATTATGTAACATGCATTTTCGTTATCAATAATTTTTATTTTAAATTTTAATTTGTATTAAAAGTAGAATCTTCCAAAGACACCACACTAAAAAAATTCACTGGTGTAAGGAGTAAATTGGGAAATAAAGTTTAGGGCCAAAAAATGAATTGGTAATACTTCAAGGGCACAAGGTTGATTTACCTTAAAAATTAAAAGTGTATTAACCTATAGTTTTTTTTTATCAATGTTTTTCAAATCTATATGGATTAGCCTTAATTCATAATAATAATTTTAAGAACAGTGTAAAAAGCTTTATCAAATTTTGATTTTGTAAGGGTTCGTTTGGGAAGTAGGTTGGCTTTTTGGCCTTTTTGTTTTTTTGGCTATTTTAGCCTAGGGCTAAAAAGTCTGGTTTGGGAAGGGCTTTTGGCTTTTTTGGCTTTTTTAACTTTTTTGTGAGAGAAAGAAAGTAATAATTATGAGTTGGATGTGATGTTTTATCTTATTGGGCTAAAAAGTCTATTTTGTTTTTTGTGGCTAAAATAGCCAAAAAAAGCGTGGCTTTTTGGCTTCCCAAACGAAGCGTAAGTAGAGTTTTTCAATAGAAAATCCCATATTGAATTCGTACAATCCCTGAAGTCCCATTGAACAGTTAGTTCAAGTCTCTATTTTATGAATTGTAGGTGTTAACTTTTGTTTAGCAAATCATTAGCGTCGCCAGATTAATCTTCAGAACTGTTTAGATTGACCTTTGTCATACATATTGATTGATATTTTTTGTTATAAATTCATGGGAACTGTTAGGGTGTGTACATCATCAAAATGTGCACATCATGTGCACCTTACTTTTTAACCAATAGATATCAAGAAGTTTAATTTGAACCATTAAATAATTTAATTAGAAAAATTGAGGACCTTCTCAACCGGTTATAATTTTCTTTACTGAAGACTCTCTCTCCAAAAACTCACAATCAATTGTGGTCATTGAATCTCTCTTACTCTAATGAATGGTACAATTGATTAAATAACAATAATATAAACCCATATCAATCGATTGTACATTCAATTGTAATTGTTCAATCCACCTTTCATTTACAATGGCTACTAATCGATTATACGATCAATTGTGGTCTTTCAGCCCAACCAATTTTGCAATCAATTATGATTTTCCATTTACTCTTTCATGCCAATTGAATAAACAGTTACTTGTGCTATAATGACAAAAGTTAGGACAACGTCATGATATTTGTGTTATATGTTATACAATTGATTACACAATTGTGTTTGAAATTTTCATAGTGGTGATATTTTGTGAATATTGTTATGATTTTGGAGAAAAAGTTATAATCAACGTGCTATGGTTATGATTTATTAGTAAAAGTTATGATTTGTTATGGTGAATCATAATAAAAAAATATTATGATAATTTGTTAGAAATAATTATATTTGTTATGAGTCATTGTCGTATTATTATGATTGATAGTGTCTTATTCATTGTAATTGTTATGATATTTGGAAAAATGTATGATTCTTTCATGTAATCTGTTGGATGATCGATTTAACAAGTTATTTTTTATGATGCGACACAATATGAATCACACAATAATTGCATATCATATATTGTTTCAAAAGGTGCACGTCATACTATTGTATACACCCTCAAAAGTGTAAACTATTTGCAAGGTATGACATTTGTGGGGTTGATTACCACAAATGTCGTAACTTATTATTTCTCAATCATAACTAAAAAAAAAATCATAACTAAACACATTTTGAATCATAGCCAAAACAATGTCATAATCAATATGACAATGTGCATAACCAAGTCATAACAAACATCACACTGATGAGTTATAACTAACACCACTAACATTTATTTATATATTTCAAGATATGAAGAATCATTACAATAACAAAAAAAATTAAAAATATAGTCTTACTGCTTTATGATTTAACAAATCTAGATTACAACAAAAGAAAAAAATATTAAACTTATAATACAAAATAAAATTTAAACAATTACGGGAAAGTATTAATCAAATAGTACTTTTATTGTATTTTTAAATGGGTCTAGCTTCTCTCTAGTTTGTGATCGAACTGGAGGGTGCTGTTGGGCCCGTGGAGGACTACCACAGGTCTCGTTTTGATAATCTGAATCATTCAATGTGTAGAACTTATCGAGTATTATATACCTGCAAAAAATCATGTTGATTGGATATCGATAGCTACGTGATCAAATCAGTTTTGTATATAAAAAAATTCCGGTGAAAAAAATAAACGGTAGACAGAAATCTGATCCGATGAGATAGCTATCGATATCCGATCAACGTGATTTTTTACAAACATATAGTACTCAATGAGTTCTACATATTGTACGGTTCGGATTATCGAAACGAGACCTGTGGTGGGCCCCTACAAACCCAACAGTACCCTCCAATCTGATCACGGATGGGAGGGAAGCCAGACCCTTTTTAAATATAGAACTAATAAGCATTCATAATTTACTATGACCTTTCAGTTTTGATTGTGAACTTAGATTAGTTGAATTAAATTCTTATTTTTCAGTTTCCTAAAATAGTTAGGGCTAGGTGAGAATTTTCCATATAACTTAAACCTTACACCAAATTAACAAGTTAGACTAATATGATTTTATTTTTTTTCCATTTAAGATATGTATTTTTTGTTACATATTTTAGATTCATTCTATTAATATATATAATTATATGTTATAATTTTTTTCATTTATGATATGAATTGTTTGTTACATATTTTAGAGTCATTCTATTAAAAAATATATAATAATTATATGTTACATTTTTTTTTTTTTAAATAAGGAAATATAATTGAGTTGAAATCAAATATTTTATGAATAATTTTATTTAGTAGAGATTAGTTTCATAAAATTTTAACTTGCAAAAAAAAACATTAATTTCTCCATACACTTGGTACTTTTAACTAAGAGTGAAAGTTTTAACATGAAACATTAAATAGACACAAACCAAAAATGACCTGATACAATAAAATAAAAAAAATAAATAGATTAAATTAGTATTGAAGTAATTATGACATAAATTTAAAATAAAACCACATGATACTTATTCCTAATTGTGAGCCCTAAATTTTATCAAAATTTGGAGGCCGAGGCAGCTATTGACCGGCCCCAAATCAAGCTAATTAAAATTATAACAACTAAAATGTCAAAAAGACTAAAATACAAAAACTACAAATATAATTTTCCCTAAATCTTTTCTTATATAATTACATTGACTATATATATAGTGATTAACTAAAAAATTGTGTAGATGCTACCTTAATTGTAGCCTACATAACCCAATTTACACTTCATTTATTGGAAAATTCTACTATACACCCCCTTTAAAAGGGTGTATCATAGTTATGTCAATTTCGGTTTTAACCAATTTTTTTCTTAAGTTATGATATGATTTTAGTTATGTCTTATGTTGGGTTTAGTTATGACTTTTATTTTTTATTTTTTATTTTTATGACTCATAAAATATGAAATTATATCATTTTTCTTTTTAGTTATAAGATGCTGTAGACACCCCATTTTTGACCGACCTTAAGGCTCAGACGTCATCAATTGAGCGCTCGGTGATGGTGCATGTTGTGCTCGTTCTGAGGTTTCGAAGTTTCGGTTAAGAGCCTTACCCCCGGACCTCGAGACCCTTTTGTGCCTTACCTCGGTTTGCGAACCAGGTCTTGTTTTCTCTTCCCGAAGAGAGGGAGAGGCCTCGTAGACCATCTCTCAGTGGCCGTAGGCTACTTTTCGCGGTCGTAGGCCACTTTTCCCGTTTGGAGACCAGTTTCCGATTTTCGGAGCCGTCGGCCGTGCGCCCCGGTTCGGGACCACTTAACTTTCTCCGTTTGGCACGGTTTTTGGAGAGCTTGAACATTTTGAACCTTCGTTTTAGCTTCTTGAGGAAGCTTGAACCTTTTGAACCCTTCGATTTAGCTTCTTGAGGAAGCTTGAACCTTTTAAACCTTCAATTTAGTTTCTTGAGGAAGATTGAACTTTTTGAACCTTCATTTTAGCTTCTTGAGGAAGCTTGAACCTTTTAAACCCTTGTTTTAGCTTCTTGAAGAAGCTTGAACCTTTGTTTTAGCTTCTTGAGGAAGCTTGAACCTTTTGAACCCTTATTTTAGCTTCTTGAGGAAGTTTGAACATCTTGAACCTTTGCTCTAGCTTCTCCAAAGAAACTAGAACCCTCTTGTTTCTCTATAAGAGAGGGCCTCCCTCTCCTTTAGAGAGGTTGAAAAAAATTTGTCTAAGGAAAAGCACATATATCTCTCTATATCTCTACATTCTAGGCTTAGAAAGGGTGTTTGTTCTTGGCCTTTAACACCACACCTCATAGCCACACACCTCCACCATTGATCTCAGGTTCTTGGAGGGTCTTGAGAGGTCTCAAAGAGTTGGTTTTTGGTCCAAGAAGCTGCTGGTTTTGCTGAAGTTACAAGGGTAACACACCATTCCCTCTTTTAAGCTTTATTTTGCTCCATCTTTTAGCCATACTTGCAAGCATTTTTGAGCTTCGGTGTAAACTGAAAAAAGTATTATTTTGAGGTCCTTAACATGTTTGTTTAAGATCATTTTTCTGTTGGGGGTCATCTACCCCCTTGCATGCTTCATTTTGCCTTATTTTGAGCCATGCATTAGGGCCTTTGCATTGACCTTTGTTTGGCCTTCTAGCCACTGAAATCCAGTGGATTTTCAGTGGCTAGCATGCTGTTTTGAGTGCCAAAATCAGAGAGGGGTGATCCTCTCTCTCCTTGTTTTGTTTTCTAGCATTTTTAGCCTTACAAAGGAGCCCTTATTTGCATGCTTCCAAGCCATGTTTCAGGCCATTTTTGATGAGTTTTAGAACCTGCATAGGCTCTTTCCAGTGCTTGTTTTGCCATATTGGATGTCCATCTTGCATGTGTAGAATAACCCTCTTCATAGCATATCAAAGCAGCATCTCATTCTTGCATGCATTAACCATGTTTCAGTGGATTTTTGGGCTTTATTTGGCATGGTATACCTCTGAATTTTTTAGTTTAGTGGCCTCTTGATTGCCTCACATGCTTGTAGTGCAAATCCTGTTTACTAGCTTACATTGCATGCTATTTTGGCCTTTGATTCTAGCACTTTTTGGCCATGCCTTAAACTGATTTTGTGCATGTTTTAGACTGCCTTAGCTCTGTTTTTAGGCCTCTTGGTCGAATGATGCATGCTATGCATGCTTGTAGTGTAATGCCCATGCCTAGCTTTGAGTTTTGAAGCTTCTTGCATGCTTGAATGGTGGTATTTTCATGTTTTGGGGTCATTGAGTATGTCATTTTAGAGCCTATACTTGTGTCATATTCCCATGTTTTCTATTCTTTAAGTGTATTTGAGAGTTGTGCATGAATACCTCATTTATGGACCATTGCATGAGCTTCATTTCCATGCCTTTCGAGTCATCATTTTAGTCAATTTTCCTACTGTTTTGGGCTTGCATAGGGACTGTTTGGGGCTGGTTTGGTCATTTGTGCATTGCTTTGCATACCTCTAGTGTAATGCACTTCACTAGTTTCGGTATCCGGGCCATCTAGTATGCATTGTGTGAGGTGTTTGCATGATTTTGAGCCACTTTGTATGACATTTCAGAGCTGGAAAATGTGTGATTGTATGCCATATTTAATCCCTTGCCATGCCTTAGTAGAGTTGCACTTTGTGCCTTAGGTTTGGTCCCTCGCATTGTGCATGTTTGCATAAGTGTTGTTGCCATAATTTCATCATGTTTGGCCACTGATTTGGGTGTGGCTAAGGCTCACCTATCTTGGTTTAAGTCCATCTTGCATTGTACATGCCATTTATGTTGTTGCATGATTGACCATTGCATTGTGTACGCCTTGATCATTTCATTGTTAGTCTCCATGTGTGCATTGCGTATGCTATATAGTTTTCATGTACATTGAGTATGCCATTGATTATTTCATAGCATTGTGTATGCTAGTAGCATGTTTGCATATCATCATTTGCATGTTTGCATCATTTAGTGGCATTATGTTTAGGTTGCATGTTAGAGTTGCATTTATGTATGCCATGTATATTGCATTGTGTTTGGAATAGGGTTTAGTCCAAACACGGGAAACGAGGGACGTTTCGTACTCCAAGTGACGAAACGTGCCTCGATTCTCAGTCGCCGACACTCCGGATTACCCATGATGGAGTTTAGGCCTTGTTGTGTTTATATGTGCATTCATTTTACATCGAGTCGTGCAATCCGACTCCTCGGCCATCATGCATTGAGATGCGTGATTGGTGGCACGAGGATCGAGGACTACACTCCCTGGAGCTTATGCAATGACGGGGAGAGTGGTCATGCACACATATGTTGAAAATACTTTGCTATCTCGCTCTCTGTTGCAGCAAATTGGAAACCAGTAGCAAAAACTGGTCAGCAGCCTTCTGGAGCTTTGTACAGTATTCTGGGACCAGTTGCAAACAGAGGCAAATCGGGGCATCGCGATGGATTTCCCGACAAGGCGACTTGAGCATGCATCCCTATCATTCGGAACAGAGCTGAGGCAGTCCATTTTGCTTAATTTTAATTTGTATGCTAGTTTCCTTACTTACTTAGCTAATTCGTTAATTAATTAATGTTGTGTAATAATTAGTTTAATTAGCTTAGATTAGCTAGTTTATTCTGTACTATTCATTCGGACCCTCCGAGGAGGGCAATGTTGTAATAAGTGTGCGTGTGTGTGTGATGCATGTCTTCCAACCCCACGTCTTTCTCCCTTTTATTTACCAGCTTATGATGGTTAGTTTAGGGCACGTTTCAATTAGCATGCTTATGCTCGCATGTTTGCATCCATTTATCTGTCTTGCATGCACCGGGCTCGGCGCATCATACTAACTGCATTGTATTTCAATTCCGAGTTGAATACGTGTATCAGTTGTTGCATTTCATATGCCATTTTAGAATAGCCGAGCCTATCTTAGTTGCATTTTTGCATGTGTTGCATTAGGCATTTCAGCATAGTTAGGATTCATGCATGATTTCTAATTAGCTTCTTTCTTTGGCTTGGAGTACTCGGTAAGTCTTTATGCTTTAGCATCCTTGCATGCGTGTGAGTGACTACCACGATAACATGCTTACCATGAGGCTATTTGATTATGTGATATAACTGCCTGAACGCCTGTGGGTGAAGGTTGGGTTGTTTGAATTGGAACAATTCACCAATTGAGAGTTTTAAGCCCACTTGAGAGTAGCAAAATCATGTTTTCTTATGCCCACTTGAGGGTGGCAAATCCACGTCTTAGCCTACTTGCGAGTAGCACCATCAAACCATCTTTCAAATAAACAAACATGAAATGTTTTGTTCCAACTCAAATGATCCAGTCTATACTTGTATATTGTGTGCATCACATAGTAATTCTAGGCTAATAACCGGAATAAGAGCACATAATGTTTTCAAAACTCGATATCATGGTTAGTAGAGGCCGATCTTTGATCAGGCGAGCGGGGGTGCTCACGAAGTGACCTTCCCCAATCGTACCCAAGTTCCCGAGCCGAGGCAACTTTGGTGATGACGGACACGTGACCTTAAGCACGAGTCAGGGTTTCCTAAATTCTCCCAAAATAAAATATATAGGTGGCGACTCTGTATCTGGCAAGGCAGTCCATGTTTGGCACTTCTTTCTAAAAATCAGTTTTTCAAAACGATTTGCCGGATTTGGACTCTTTGGTGATTTATCAATCTCGCATTGCACTTTGTAAGATTAGATTCAGAACCGTGACATTTGAGTCCGAACTGTAGTAAGCCCAATAAACAAAACGAGATTTCTCCCGGGACGTTCGGGCGCGTCTACAGTTTCTGGCGACTCTGCTGGGGATTTAGAGAACTGGACTCGAACTCATGATATCTTGTTTTGATTACACTTATGTGTTTTTTTGCGTTGCATTTGCATTGGTGCGCCTAGGACACTGTGTTTGCCATCTGCTATTCCTGAACGGTTTGTCGGAGGCTCGCTTTGAGAAGCGTGCCATAAGGCTGACCGGTTACGGGCTCTGCCACGATAGGAACACAAACCCCGGTTTTCACCGGGGCACCCTTTTTGACCATTCGACCTAGTGCATATCGGAATCCATAGTGACTATCCCAAACTAGGCCAGGTTGCTCACCCGATTATAGGTTGTTTGAAACCGCTGCGTACGTAGTGAAACCCTAGCTCCTGACAAAATAGGATAGGGAAACCCCACACCAACATAGGGGTGTTTTGGATCTCATTTGCTTGCTATGTGCTGTCAGAGTGTGTCTCTACAAGTTGTATATATCAGTTTGCAAGTCTGGGTATCAGACCTGCGGGCATCAGTATTTTGAGAATCAGTTATATCTGCGAGTATCAGGTTCAGTTTTGGGGCAGTAATTTGGGGAACAGTGATCAGCGGTCGAATACAGTTATTCAGCTATGTCCATGTCTATATTGATTGGGCTGAGGTGCTGCCTTGTTTTCTCTTTCAGTTCAAAGACTCGGTTCAGAGCAACTAGTATTCTCCTTTTGCTGAGGCAAGACAGGAAAAGGCTCACCAGTTCGTCAGATCCGTTAGTCACCAGTTACGCCACCTCTATCCAGTTCAGTAGATTTATGACGAACCAAAATTCAGAAGAAATTGTGGTCATGGCGACGGCACTAAACCAAGGAATCACCATGCAGGGTGAGACCGATGTTGACATACCACACCCGCCTAGGTCGCCTACCGCGCATCCGACCTGGGAACCCCAGTTGTTTCAAGCTCGTGAACCTACTACATTTGAGTTAATGGGAATGATTAGCGACCTTCAAAGATCTGTGGCTGATCTAGTCTACGGAATGTCGGCCCCGCCACCAACTGCATCGTATGTCGGGAACTTCATGCCACAAGAGCCCCCGCTACTGGGGCAAATTGTAATTGAGCTCAGCCAACCTGAAGCTGTATCAAGCTCCGGCAATGACATGTCAACGACAACGGGGCTTCGCACTGAAGTAGCAACCCAAACCGTCCACCAAGCTGAGGCTAGTGGAAAGAACAAGGTGAAGGTGGACACTGATCCCTATGAACAACTCCAGCAGGCTGTTGAGGCTCTGAAAGCCGGAGGGTTGAATAAGCAACAGGTACTTGCAGTTGTGGCTAAAACTGTGGATGACACTTTCCCCACTCAGACCGAGGGCAGTTCAAGCCAAGGGGAAAATCGAGAGAAGGGTCATCATACCAGAACCGTTCCCTCCAACCCTAATCCTGCACCCAGGAAAAATCAGCAAGCCAAGCCTGTACCTGCCGATCCTTTTGCTAGTGCATCCAGTAAAAATGCACAAAACTCGAAGTATCTGCCCTGAGGTCGCAGGGTATTCCATGCCCTTTATATGCCTTTGTCTAAGGCACTTCGAATCCTCACTGAAAAGGGGCATCTCAAACCCCTTGAGCCCCGGCCTCTCCCTAGTCGTCTTCCAGCTGGTCATGACGCTACCCAGTACTGTGCGTACCATCAACAGACCGGCCACACCATCGACAACTGTTTCCGCCTTCGCCATGAAGTGCAGGATCTGTTTGACAATGAGGTTGTCCTCCCACCTAGCTCGGCAAAGTCTGTCACCACTGAGTTGTTGGACTTCAAGGATAATACAAGTATGTGATCAGGGGTTGGTCCACCTGCGGGCAGTGCTCGGTTTATTTCAGATGTGGCGTTTGGCATGCACTATTTCGAGCATTTGCGAATGTTAATTATTGTACTTTCTGACTCGGGTGTTGAGTCAGTTCTGTGGTTTTGTTTTGAGTCTGTCTCGTTGTTTTGAGCCAGTCTTTTTGATTAAGGTCTGTATTGTTGTATCGAGTCAGTCCTGTTGTACAGAAATCAGGTGATTCCGGGAGTGTTACTTCGGACGCCACTTTTTTATTTTGTGTTTGTCTTTTCGTTTTCTTTTGAGTCTGTTTTTTCCTTGGAGCCAGTTGTGCCAACAGATTTTGAATGGAACAGCAGTAATTTTCACACTCTTGTGTTTGCTTCTGCCTTACGCCGGTTGTACCAGAAGTTCGAACGATAGTGCTTTTCACCTGTTTTTCTGTGCCTTGAAGTCATTGCATTGACCTAAGTTTTTCAAAATTTTTCGAACAATGTATTGAAAACAAAGAGGAAGGAATTCCTCGGGATTTGCGAAAATTTGATCAATTGAGAGAAAGAGACGCATGCTAAGCCCTTAATGAATGAAATCATGTTTGTTAATGTGAGTACTGAGAAGGACCCTGGCTTGATCCAGATTGGTTCTACACTGTCTTCAGTGCGAGCGATTTGTCGCTTTCTTAAAAAAATTTCAAAAAAATGTTTTGCACGGTCCTGCGAAGACCTGTGTGGAATCGCTCTTGAGATTGTGCAACCTAGGATCGCTTTCAGCCTCGAGATTCAACCCCTTTGCTCTCAAAACCTTGAACTTGGGTTCAGAATGTTCAACGGTCAACCACAATGTGAGGCCTGTGTAGCCAGATTCGAAATAGCCCATGAATTGGCACCAACAAAGTCGAATCAAGAAGGTCAGACGTCATCAAAAGAAGCTTGCAAAGCTAGATCAGAAGCCCCCTCAAACTAGGGGCAAAGAATGTCAGATGTGCTCAAAGAGAAAAAATTGGGATGTTTCTCAAGCTAACGAAGATCGGCAAGAATGCCAAATCCCAAAAGGGAGGAAAGAAGAAAGTATTGCTGAAGGACAACTGAGTTCCTATCCACAACACTAGGAGCAAATTCAGCCCCTCATTGGATGGAATTCTACATCGTCAGCAAACGACAGCCATTCTCCTGGATTCAGATGTCTTCAGGATCTCGAAACCATTTGACATGGACAAAGCTACGCTTTTACCCTTGAGAGGCTCGCTGGGCCGAAAACCCGGAAGGGCGACCCAGGTAAAAGTTAGAGCAAAAAAAAAATGCAAAGAATGAAAAAAAGAAAAGATGAAAAAGAAAAAAGAAGAAAAGAAATAAAACGAATTGAAATGAAAAGAAGAACAAAGCTCGCAAGGTTGAAAACCCAGAAAGGGTGGCCTTGGCAAAAGTTAGAGCGCAAAAGGAGAGGTTAATACCCGAGTGTACCTTAACCCCGGAACTACGCAAGGCTTGATTCCCATGTTTGGGATACGTAGGCAACTTCATTTTGAAGTCCAGCTATAAAACACTTCAAATTCGACTGTGTCCATGTGACGGTTCTGGTCTTTGTTTCTCTGTATCCGAGAATTTGGTTGTAATTGTCACTGTGAGGACTGATTACAATGTACTGCGGTGCTATTCAAACAAGGGGCAACTTTCCGTTGCCGTTCAGTGTGCTGCGGTGCTATTCAAACAAGGGGCAACTTTCCATTGCCGTGCAGTGTCCTTCAGACAAGGGGCGATTTTCCATTATTTTGGATCTGAGGTTGTGCATCTCAAGAGTAGGTTCCGTGCTCGTTGAGCCGTAGCCGTTTGCAAAAATAGTTTTTGAGAATTTTTACTGAGGTTGACTAATTTTCTCAAAAATTATTCCATTTTTCCAAAACTGGACCATTTCTTGGACCCAAAAAAGGAAAATTTTCAGTGTTCATAACCTAACTTGCATGATTTTAAATCAGAAAATCGAACAAGCATGTTAATCTAACTCTCATGTCGGTCAAAATTGTTTTAGCAGAAAACCGAAACAAAAAATGGTCAAAATAATGAACTAGGGGTACAGTTGAGTCAGGTGTTCTGTCTTTTCCCCGTTGTCAACATACTTGCCAGAAAAAGGGCACCCTACTTGCCAGAAAGGGCAATCTACCTGCCAGAAAAGGGCATAACTAAAGCTAACAGAAAGGGCTGAAAGCTCTCATATCCTCCGAGCAGCGAGGTATCAAGCCAAGTGCGAAGCACGAACTGGAATGGAGCAAGGTATTCCACTCCCTCATCTGGATAGATCTGATCACGTCCAAACTCCCCAGCAGAGCATCGTCAACCGATGTCAACTGCAGATTTGCTACACACCCAGTTGTAGCGCCACCCCTTTGTGGGAGAAATTCACTGTTGTGAACAAGAATGAGAATATGGTAGAATACCAGGGACAAGAGCCCACAACTTCCTGCTTATCCATCAACCACCAAGGGGAGGGATAAAAAATGAGAGATTGAAGAATAGAGAGATGTGCGCTGAGAGAAAAAGTGAGGAAAAGGGCTTTTTCAGAAAAACAGAGCTTGAGGGCCGAGTGATGTGAGAATCACAAGTGAGAAAGGGTGGGAAACAATACCCAGAGAAACTGGCTCCTCGTGCACCGAGAGGTCTCTTGCCTTTATAACATAGCTGAGTGTTGTGTTTGTGTGTTTTTGTTTGTTTCGATTCTTGTTTTGAGTCGTTTGAGTGTCAATAGATGTGTTTAGGTTGTTTTACCTTGTTTTTCCTTTGTTGAGATGTGTTTAGGTTGTTTTACCTTGTTTTTCCTTTGTCGAGTTGTGTTTAGGTTGTTTTACCTTGTTTTTCCTTTGTTGAGTTGTGTTTAGGTTGTTCTACCTTTTGTTTTCCGTTGTTGAGTCGTTTTGACTGTGGTCAGTTATGGGCTCAATACCCGGTCAAGAACTCATTTCTCGATTTCAAAAAAATCGTTTTGTGCTCGGAGTGCTGTGCCATTCTCCACATTTGTGCAAAACAGGATTTGTTCTTTCATAAAACCGCAAGGTTCAACCCAGGTCATGTCAGAACAGTAGAACCAGGACTTATCTGAAGCTACATGGGTTCCGGGCTGCGAAGCAAAAGAAAAGAGGAAAAATTTGGAGCATCTTAGTCTGTTTCAACTTCAGTAAATTCCGAGACGGCATTCCAGGTGCATCTTGTCAGGCCTCGCCTTTCTTTGGAGTATGAGTGTATCTCAACCCCAAGTGTAAGCTTGCTTCAAGTCAGAATGGCAGTTCAGGCAGCACCTGAGGGTTTAACATGCAGATGTTACCTCTCGCCAATATGAACAGGGTATACCCTTTTGAGCTGAGCGTGTTGCCAAGTCCTCCGAGAGGTAAATCGGAGGTTGCGTTTGAATTGGTCTCGTTAAGGCGTGTATTTCCTTATGTAGTAGTTTATTTCAAACATGCTGTTGATGTTGCACTGAAAATGCATTGTTATGCACCGTTCTCTTTGCATTGTTATGCACACTCTGCCTGCATTGCTATGCACCCTTTCAGTTGCATTGTTATGCATACTCCACCTGCATTGTTATGCACGTTCCAATTGCATTGTTATGCACCTTTTCACTTGCATTGTTATGCACTTTTCCCTTGCATTGTTATGCACCGTCCCACCTGCATTGTCATGCACCGTTATTTGCATTGTCATGCATCTCTTTAACTTGCGCTGTCACGCACTATACCTGCATTGTTATGCACACCTCCACACTTGCGTTGTCACGCACTTTCCACTTGTATTGTTTTGCACGCTCATTTTCCAAAACACCGGGATACGTCCCTATGTTTCTCCTTCTTTCTGAAACAGCGGGATACGTCCCTATGTTTCTTCCTTTTCGGTTAAGAGCATTTGGAATACGTTCCAATGCTTGAGCCATTCTGAAACACCGGGATACGTCCCTATGTTTCTCCTTCTTTTTCTAAAACATCGGGATACGTCCCTATGTTTCTCCCTCTTTGGTTAAGAGCATTTGGAATATGTTCCAATGCTTATACCTTTCCGAAACACCGAGATACGTCCCTATGTTTCTCCTTCTTTTTTTGAAACATCGGGATACGTCCCTATGTTTCTCCCTCTTTGGTTAAGAGCATTTGGAATACGTTCCAATGTTTATACCTTTCCGAAACACCGGGATATGTCCCTGTGTTTCTCCTTCTTTCCAAAACACCGGGATACGTCCCTATGTTTCTCCCTTTTTGGTTAGGAGCATTTGGAATACGTTCCAATGCTTATACATTTCCGAAATACCGGGATACGTCCCTATGTTTCTCCCTTTTCGGTTAAGAGCATCTGGAATACGTTCCAATGCTTGAGCCATTCCGAAACACCGGGATACGTCCCTATGTTTTTTCCTTCTTTTCGAAACACCGGGATACGTCCCTATGTCTTTTCTTCTTTTCGAAACACCAGGATACGTCCCTATGTTTCTCCCTTTTCAGTTAAGAGCATTTGGAATACGTTCCAATGCTTGAGCCATTCCGAAACACTGGGATATGTCCTTATGTTTCTCCTTTATTCCAAAACACTAGGATATGTCCCTATGTTTCTCCTCTTTTCCGAAACACTGGGATATGTCCCTATGTTTCTCCTTCTTCCCGAAACACTGGGATATGTCCCTATGTTTCTTCCCTCCCACCTGCATTGTCATGCACACTTTATCTACGTTGTTATGCATCCCCTTCACATTGTTATGCGTCACACTTAGGTTGCATTGTCATGCATCCCTCGGCTTGCGTCATTACGCACTTTTCACTTGCCTTTCCATGCACGTATCTAATGATATTGTACCTGTTGAGTTTCATCCTTTTGCAGGCACGATATTGTATGTACGGTTCATTTGAAGCTGGCGCGACCAGACGAGCCGGACGGTATTGTATTCTCCATGTGAGATGTAGCGAGAATTGTATAATCCTCTTACATTCTTACTGCATGAAATGTAGTTTGATTTGCATTCTTGCTTAAAATTATTGCATTTATTGTGTATATTTGCTTCATTACAGCTGTCTTTGCATGATCATAAGTTATGTTCAGCTTCTTGCATTATCACTTGCCTTTTGCCCCTGCCTGCGGGCACATTTCTTTGTTATCTTGCATGTTTGTCTAAGTCTTCGGCTTTGTCAAAAATGGGTCGTCTCTGGGCTTTGACATTCACTCCCGTCACTTATGACTTTCGAGTTCTGTCAAAGAGGGGCAATTGTAGACACCCCATTTTTGACCGACCTTAAGACTCAGACGTCATCGATTGGGCACTCGATGATGGTGCATGTTGTGCTCGTTCTGAGGTTTCGGAGTTTTGGCTAAGAGCCTTACCCCCGGACCTCGGGACTCTTTTGTGCCTTACCTCGATTTGCGAACCAGGTCTTGTTTTCTCTTCCCGAAGGGAGGGAGAGGTCTCGTAGACCATCTCTCAGTGGCCGTAGGCTACTTTTCGCAGTCGTAGGCCACTTTTCCCGTTTGGAGACCAGTTTCCGGTTTTCGGAGCTGTTGGCCGTACGCCCCAATTCGGGACCGCTTAACTTTCTCCGTTTTGCACGGTTTTTGGAGAGCTTGAACATTTTGAACCTTCGTTTTAGCTTCTTGAGGAAGCTTGAACCTTTTGAACCCTTCGATTTAGCTTCTTGAGGAAGCTTGAACCTTTTGAACCTTTGATTTAGCTTCTTGAGGCAGCTTAAACCTTTTGAACCTTCGTTTTAGCTTCTTGAGGAAGCTTGAACCTTTTGAACCTTCGTTTTAGCTTCTTGAGGAAGCTTGAACCTTTTGAACCCTTGTTTTAGCTTCTTGAGAAAGTTTGAACCTCTTGAACCTTTGCTCTAGCTTCTCCAAGAAGCTTGAACCTTTTGCCCTAGCTTCTCCAAGAAGCTTGAACCTTTGCTCTAGCTTCTCCAAGAAGCTTGAACCCTCTTGTTTCTCTATAAGAGAGGGCCTCCCTCTCCTTTAGTGAGGTTGAAAAAAATTTGTCTAAGGAAAAGCACATATATCTCTGTATATCTCTACATTCTAGGCTTAGAAAGGGTATTTGTTCTTGGCCTTTAACACCATACCTCATAGCCACACACCTCCACCATTGATCTAAGGTTCTTGGAGGGTCTTGAGAGGTCTCAAAGAGCTGGTTTTTAGTCCAAGAAGCTGCTGGTTTTGCTGAAACTACAAGGGTAACACACTATTCCCTCTTTTAAGCTTTATTTTGCTCCATCTTTTAGTCATACTTGAAAGCATTTTTGAGCTTCGGTGTAAACTGAAAAAAGTCTTATTTTGAGGTCCTTAACATGTTTGTTTTAGATCATTTTTCTGTTGGGGGTCATCTACCCCCTTGCATGCTTCATTTTGCCTTATTTTGAGCCATAAATTAGGGCCTTTGCATTGACCTTTGTTTGGCCTTCTAGCCACTGAAATCCAATGGATTTTCAGTGGCTAACATGCTATTTTGAGTGCCAAAATCAGAGAGGGGTGACCCTCTCTCTCCTTGTTTTGTTTTCTAGCATTTTTGGCCTTACAAAGGAGCCCTTATTTGCATGCTTCCAAGCCATGTTTCAGGCCATTTTTGATGAGTTTTAGGACCTGCATAGGCTCTTTCCAGAGCTTGTTTTGCCATATTGGATGTCCATCTTGCATGTGTAGAATAACCCTCTTCATAGCATATCAAAGAAGCATCTCATTCTTGCATGCATTAACCATGTTTCAGTGGGTTTTTGAGCTTTATTTGGCATGGCATACCTCTGAATTTTTCTGGTTTAGTGGCCTCTTGATTGCCTCACATGCTTATAGTGCAAATCCTGTTTACTAGCTTACATTGCATGCTATTTTGGCCTTTGATTCTAGCACTTTTTGGCCATGCCTTAAACTGATTTTGTGCATGTTTTGGATTGCCTTAGCTCTATTTTTAGGCCTCTTGGTCGAATGATGCATGCTATGCATGCTTGTAGTGTAATGCCCATGCCTAGCTTTGAGTTTTGAAGCTTCTTGCATGCTTGAATGGTGGTGTTTTCATGTTTTGGGGTCATTGAGTATGTCATTTCAGAGCCTATACTTGTTTCATATTCCCATGTTTTCTATTCTTTAAGCGTGTTTGAGAGTTGTGCATGAATACCTCATTTATGGACCATTGCATGAGCTTCATTTCCATGCCTTTTGAGTCACCATTTTAGTCCATTTTCCTACTATTTTGGGCCTGCATAGGGACTGTTTGGAGCTGGTTTGGTCATTTGTGCATTGCTTTGCATACCTCTAGTGTAATGCACTTCATTAGTTTCGGTATCCGGGCCATCTAGTATGCATTGTGTGAGGTGTTTGCATGATTTTGAGCCACTTTGTATGACATTTCAGAGCTGGAAAATGTGTGATTGTATGCCATATTTAATCCCTTGCCATGCCTTAGTAGAGTTGCACTTTGTGCCTTAGGTTTGGTCCCTCGCTGTAACAACGCCCGCGGGGGACCTCGCTACGGTTCGGACTCGATTTTGTTGCGGTTCTGAATCTGAACCAAAGAGTCCAAATCCGGCAAATCGTTTTGAAGAAAAAACAGATTTTTTGAAAGAAGTGCCAAACATGGACTGCTTTGCCAGATAACAGAGTCGCCACCTAAATATTTTTAAAATGGGAAATTTAGGAAACCCTGACTCGGTGCCAAAGGCCACGTGTCCGTCATCACCAAAGTTGGCTCGGGAACTTGGGTACGATTGGGGAAGGTCACATCGTGAGCACCCCCGCTCGCCCGGTCAAAGACCGGCCTCTACTAACCATGATATCTGATTTTGAAAATAATGTATGCTCTTATTCCGGTTATTAGCCTAGGTTACTATGTGATGCTCGCAGCATACAAGTATAGACTGAGTCGCCTGAATTGGAACAAAACATTTGAAAATGGTTTGATGGTGCTACCCGCAGGTAGGCTAAAAACGCGGATTTGCCACCCTCAGGTGGGCTTAGAAAACATGATTTTGCCACTATCTAGTGGGCTTAAAACAAACAGTCGACACATTGTCCCAATTCAAATAACTCAACCTCCACCCACAGGCATTCAAGGCAGTTATATCACATAAGCATATAGCCTCATGGCAAGCATGCTATTCATGGCAACACTCACACGCATGCAAGGATGCTAAAGCATAAAACTCACCGAGTACTCCAAGCCAAAACAGGAACCGATTAGAAATCATGCATGGATCCTAAGTATACAGAATGCCTAATGCAACACATGTAAAATGCAACTATAACAGGCTCGGCTATTCTAAAGATGGCATGTGAAATGCTACAACTATCATGTACTCAATTTGAAATTGAAATACAGATGCAGTTTGTATGATGCGCCGAGCCCGGTGCGTGCAAAACAGATGAATGAAATGCAAACATGCTATCATACTGTATGCTAATTGAAATATGCCCTATATCTAACCATCATAAGCGGATAAATAAAAGGGAGAAAGACGTGGGGTTGGAAGACATACATCACACTCACACACCCTTATTACAATTATGCCCTCGCGCAGAGGGTCCGAATAAATATACAGTCCGAAATAAAAGAATATTACAGTCCGAAATATACAAATTCTAATTAATTAACAAATTAATTACAAAAGAAGTAAAACTGGCATGCAAGCCAGGGACTGCCTCGCTTCTGATGGATGATGTATGCCGGGCTGCCTGGCGCGGAAATCCACTGGGATGCCCCAATTAGCCTCTGTTTACAGTATTTCTCGAAATGCGCGCCGAGTTCCGAAAATTTGCCGATTCTTCAATTCGCTGCAACAGAGAGCAGGAAAAGGGCATAGCAATGTATTTCACAAATATATGCATGCCTCGATCCTCGTGCCACCAATCACGCATATCGATGCATGATGGCCGAGGAGCCGATTTGCACAACTCAATATTGGGATGAATGCAGATGGATGCTATACCAAAACCTAACTCCATCATGGATAATCCGGAGTGTCGGTGAACTGGGAATTGAGACCCGTTCCGTTACTCGGAGTACGAAACGTGCCTCGTTTCCTGTGCAATATGCATGATATGCATGAAATGCAACTAACATGCGATATAGTATGCACAATGTTATGAAAATGAGATGCCTCGAAATGCGTGCCCACTGGCACGCGAACCGAGGTGATGACATAAAGGCACGAAATGCAATGATGGGCTTACACCAACATGAGAAGGCCTCAGCCACACTCATACGGGATGCCGGAATGATAAAAATGAGGTGCCTCGAAGTGCGTGATCACGGGCACGCAAACTGAGACGATGATGAAATGCAAATCGGATAAAACCGAAGTGTCTCGAAATGCGTGCACACGGGCACGCACACCGAGGCAATGATACAATGAGAAAATCGGATAAAACCGAAGTGCCTCGAAATGTGTGCCCACAGGTACGCACACCGAGGCGATGATAAAATGAGAAAATCGGATAAAACCGAAGTGCCTCGAAATGTGTGCCCACAGGCACGCACACCGAGGCGATGACAAAATGCGGAAATCGGATAAAACCGAAGTACCTCGAAATGTGTGCCCACAGGCACGCACACCGGGCGATGATAAAATGCGGAGATCGGATAAAATCGAAGTGCCTCGAAATGTGTGCCCACAGGCACGCACACCGAGGCGATGACAAAATGAGAAAATCGGATAAAACCGAAGTGCCTCGAAATGTGTGCCCACAGGCACGCACACCGAGGCGATGATAAAATGCGGAGATCGGATAAAACCGAAGTGCCTCGAAATGTGTGCCCACAGGCACGCACACCGAGGCGATGATAAAATGCGGAGAAAATCGGATAAAACCGAAGTGCCTCGAAATGTGTGCCCACAGGCACGCACACCGAGGCGATGATAAAATGCGGAGATCGGATAAAACCGAAGTGCCTCGAAATGTGTGCCCACTGGCACGCACACCGAGGCGATGATAAAATGCGGAGATCGGATAAAACCGAAGTGCCTCGAAATGTGTGCCCACAGGCACGCACACCGAAGCGATGACAAAATGAGAAAATCGGATAAAACCGAAGTGCCTCGAAATGTGTGCCCACAGGCACGCACACCGAGGCGATGACATACAGGCATGAAAAATGTAGATTGGGCTTACACTAACATGAGAGGGCCTCAGCCACACTCACATCAGATGCCGGTGGCGAAAACGGAGTGCCTCGAAGTTCGTGCCCGACGGGCACGCAAACCGAGGCAATGTAATAAGGCATGAAATGACATGGGAAATGATATGCAAGCATGAAAATCAGATTTCAGCACTCACAAATGATGTAAAATAGCCCCGAAATGATACGAAATGACAACCGAAGCATGCAATCATCCCGAAAATGTGAAATTAAGCCCCGAGATGGCCTATAGCCATGCTATACATGCAAAATATGATCATGGAAGCAATAACAGTAGCAAGGCAGTCCCAAATATGGCATTTTTTCAGTAATAAACATGGCCAAAATGCAAGCATAGATATGGCAACAATAGCTCGCAAGAATACGGTAAAAGAGAGGATTTTCAAAGCAAGTAGTATATAGAAAATTCAAATAGAAAAACTTTCTTCTACAATACTGAAGAGGGCCCAAAAATAAGCATATATTCAGTTTATGGAAACCCCAAAATCAGAATAAAATCATGCTAACAATTCCATGCAAAATGGAGCTCAAAAAAAGGCTATAACAAGAGACATGCAAAGCACACACCAAATGACAAAACCTTCTTCATGAAACATGTAAAGGGGGTCAAAATAAGACCAAAACCAGTAGGGGTCGAAGTCCCAAAAACAAACACAAATAGGTCAAAAATTGGATACAAAATATGGCATACTTGATGAAATTGAAGGAACTAGTAGATATAATGGCCAAATGAAGTTGAGCTCCTCTACAATGTTGTAGAGGGGCTCAAAATAAGCAAGAAAGCAGTAGGGTTCGGACCCCTAAAAAACAACACAAATAGGTCAATTTTAGCATGCAAAAATGTGACAAACTTGATGGATATTGAAGGAACTAGTATATACAAATACCAAATGAAGTTGAGCCCTTCTACAATGTTGTAGAGGGGCTCAAAATGAGCACAAAAGCAGTAGGGGTTGGAGCCCCAATTCCCAACCAATTAGAGTATAAAAAAGGATCAAGAAAAAGCCCTAAAAGTTGGTTTTGAAGACTTACCCTTGAAGACTTGTCTTTCTTTGCTTCTTGGCTTGGATTTGTGGCTTCTCAACCTCTGAAATTCACTTCCTAGCTGCTGGAATGGTAGTGTTGATGGTGGAGCTAAGGGTTGATGAAGAGGGGAGTTAGGAACTTGGAAGTTTTTTTAGGTTTAGGCTATGGAGATCAAGGATTTGGGAGAGGAGTTCTTGAGAGAAATTTTTGTAACCTAGGCAAAGGAGCCCTTGGTTCCTTTAAATAGGCAAAACAAGGTGTAAAAGGGGAGGGCAAAGCATCCAAGCTTTCCCTCCCAAAATATCCCCCGGATGGGGGAGATATTTGCAAAAATATCCGGACAGCTGTACTGAGCTGGAAAGCAGAAAGCTGGCCGGCCAGGTGGTTTTCTGCAAGGTGGCCGGCCAGCCACCCCCCATGGCCGGCCAGCCACCTCCCATGGCCGGCCAGCCACCCCAAAAAAGTGAACTCAAAAATGCTGGTCGACCACCATGCAGTGGTGTCCTCTCATGTGTGTAGATCAAGGCCCCAAGGTCTGAATCTGGCAACTCTGAAGCAGAAGTCACAACATAGAGCTTGAAGGAGAGGCCCAAAAATGAACTGCATAATTTCTGGCCGACCACCTCTTTTTTGTGTCCTCCCAGATGTGTAGAACAAGGTCCCAAGGTCGGAAATTGGCAACACTGAAGCAGGACCACACATAGAGCTTGAAGGAGAGGCCCAAAAATGAACTTCCAATTTTCTGGCCGACCATGCTTGTTTAGGGTCCTCCCATGTCCCCTGATCACAGATATGTAGCTTTGGTTGGAAGAAAATACCCCCAGGGTGTTCAACATTGGCCCGGAAGTGAGCAAAACGGGCTCCGGAGGAGCGAAACTGGTTATCTGGGATAATTGCTGACCTCCCACCCCCAGTGATCTTCCTGGTATTGAAACAGAGATACCTGCCAAAATTGAACAAAAACTAATGAGAAATGAACGCTCGGGGCCAAAACCGAGCCATTCGGGATCCCGAAAATGGGCTGCGGGTGCCGGAAGTGGTGTTCGGCAGCGAAGTGGATATCTGCAACTCCAGTGTCCCTCGGAATGATAAAACAGAGGTTCCTGCCAAAAATCAGAGAAAACCGATACAAAATGAATGTTCGGGGCCAAAACCGCGCGGTTCGGGGTCCCGAAAACCGGCTATGAGCACCAAAAGTAGCATACGGCCACGAAGTGGGCATCGGGGGCCCCAGTGTGCTCTGTTATGATGAAACAGAGGTACATGCCAAGAACCGGAGAAACCTGATGCGAAATGAATGCTCGGGGCCCAAATCACGCAGTTCGGGTCCGAAAACCGGCTATAGGCACCGAAAGTGGCATACGGCCACGAAGTGGGCATCGGGGGCCCCAGTGTTCCTCAAAATGATAAAACAGAGATACTAGCCAAGAACCGGAGAAATCGGAGATGGTTGGGCGGTCCCGAGCCGAGGCACACGGCCTGACGGCCCCGAAAACCGGGAACCGGGCTCCGAAATGGGCAAAATGACCTACGGCCACGAAAAGTAGCTCACGGCCACCGGGATATAGTCTACAGGACCACTCCCTTCCCTCAGGAAAGAAAACAGAGAAAACCGAGTCTGGTTCGCAAACCGAGACAAGGCACAGAAGAGGATTCGGAAGTTCGGAGGCGGGGCGCACGGCCGCGACTCTGAGACTTCTGAATGAGCACAGTATGCAACATCACCGAGCGCTCAATCGGTGACGTCTGAGCCTTAAGGTCGGTCAAAAATGGGGTGTCTACACTCGCATTGTGCATGTTTGCATAAGTGTTGTTGCCATAATTTCATTATGTTTGGCCACTGATTTGGGTGTGGCTAAGGCTCACCTATCTTGGTTTAAGTCCATCTTGCATTGTACATGCCATTTAGTCCATGTTGTTGCATGATTGACCATTGCATTGTGTACGCCTTGATCATTTCATTGTTAGTCTCCATGTGTGCATTGCGTATGCCATATAGTTTTCATGTGCATTGAGTATGCCATTGATTATTTCATAGCATTGTGTATGCTAGTAGCATGTTTGCATATCATCATTTGCATGTTTGCATCATTTAGTGGCATTATGTTTAGGTTGCATGTTAGAGTTGCATTTATGTATGCCATGTATATTGCATTGTGTTTGGAATAGGGTTTAGTCCAAACACAAAAAACGAGGGACGTTTCGTACTCCAAGTGACGAAACGTGCCTCGATTCTCGTCGCCGACACTCCGGATTACCCATGATGGAGTTTAGGCCTTGTTGTGTTTATATGTGCATTCATTTTACATCGAGTCGTGCAATCCGACTCCTCGGCCATCATACATCGAGATGCGTGATTGGTGGCACGAGGATTGAGGACTACACTCCCTGGAGCTTATGCAATGACGGAGAGAGTGGTCATGCACACATATGTTGAAAATACTTTGTTATGCCCCTTTCTCGCTCTTTGTTGCAGCAAACCGGAAACCAGTAGCAAAAACTGGTCAGCAACCTTCTGGAGCTTTGTACAGTATTCTGGGACCAGTTGCAAACAGAGGCAAATCGGGGCATCGCGATGATTTCCCGACAAGGCGACTTGAGCATGCATGCATCCCTATCATTCGGAACAGAGCTGAGGCAGTCCATTTTGTTTAATTTTAATTTGCATGCTAGTTTCCTTACTTACTTAGCTAATTCGTTAATTAATTAATGTTGTGTAATAATTAGTTTAATTAGCTTAGATTAGCTAGTTTATTCTGTACTATTCATTCGGACCCTCCGAGGAGGGCAATGTTGTAATAAGTGTGCGTGTGTGTGTGATGCATGTCTTCCAACCCCACGTCTTTCTCCCTTTTATTTACCAGCTTATGATGGTTAGTTTAGGGCACGTTTTAATTAGCATGCTTATGCTCGCATGTTTGCATTCATTTATCTGTCTTGTATGTACCGGGCTCGTCGCATCATACTAACTGCATTGTATTTCAATTCCGAGTTGAATACGTGTATCAGTTGTTGCATTTCATATGCTATTTTAGAATAGCCGAGCCTATCTTAGTTGCATTTTTGCATGTGTTGCATTATGCATTTCAGCATAGTTAGGATTCATGCATGATTTCTAATTAGCTTCTTTCTTTGGCTTGGAGTACCCGGTAAGTCTTTATGCTTTAGCATCCTTGCATGCGTGTGAGTGACTACCATGATAGCATGCTTACCGTGAGGCTATTTGCTTATGTGATATAACTGCCTGAATGCCTGTGAGTGAAGGTTGGGTTATTTGAATTGGAACAATTCACCAATTAAGAGTTTTAAGTGCACTTGAGAGTGGCAAAATCATGTTTTCTTAAGCCCACTTTAGGGTGGCAAATCCACGTCTTAGCCTACTTGCGAGTAGCCCCATCAAACCATCTTTCAAATAAATAAACATGAAATGTTTTGTTCCAACTTAAATGATCCAGTCTATACTTGTATGTTGTGTGCATCACATAGCAATTCTAGGCTAATAACCGGAATAAGAGCACATAATGTTTTCAAAACTCGATATCATGGTTAGTAGAGGCCGATCTTTGATCGGGTGAGCGGGGGTGCTCACGAAGTGACCTTCCCCAATCGTACCCAAGTTCCCGAGCCGAGGCAACTTTGGTGATGACGGACACGTGGCCTTAGGCACGAGTCAGGGTTTCCTAAATTCCCTCAAAATAAAATATTTAGGTGGCAACTCTGTATCTGGCAAAGTAGTCCATGTTTGGCACTTCTTTCTAAAAATCAATTTTTCAAAACGATTTGTCGGATTTGAACTCTTTGGTGATTTATCAATCTCGCACTGCACTTTGCAAGATTAGATTCAGAATCGTGACATTTGAGTCCGAACTGTAATAAGCCCAATGAACAAAACGGGATTTCTCCGGGACGTTCGGGCGCGTCTACAGATGGATATAATGCACACTCTTTAAAGAGTGTGCTCCATAGTGTTTCCTCTTATTATTTTATAAAGTTTAATATCTCAAGTTATTATTAGAACAAAATAAATTAAAACCCAGTTTACATTAAATTTATAATGTTTAATTAAATCTGTATTTATTCATTTATAATCCAGAGAAATTGAATGAACGATTAAGTTAGTTTACCAAAGTTAAAAAGATATTTTGAGTAAATATTTTAAAATTGAAACTACTCAAATATATCATTTTTAAATTGATCAGCAAAAAATTTGACTTAATAATTATGTAACACTTTTCCTGGTCTAAAATTTCGAACTCAATTAGAGAGACTTTTATGATAATTGATTTATTTCTTCCTGCTTATTATGGAGTTGTTGAGCTTGGTGGGTTGACAAAAAAAGGAATGATGAATTTTCTCAACTTTTTGCTCCATGGGGTGGGCTCCACCTCAATGATTTATTACAATATAAATATTAAAAAAATAATATATAAGTCTACATTTTAAATTCATTTTTTAAATTTAATAATTTATCAATAAGATGATTGATTGATAATTAGAGAATAATTAAGAGAATGTTGATTTAGATATTTTAATAGAATATCACATTACTAAATAGACAAAGTGAATGTAATTTTTTAACCTCAATAGTAATACTCATAAATATCTTAGGAACAAACATTTTTGCCGTCAAAAGTGAAAATATTATTACAAAAAATATTAAGGGGTTGTTTTTGATGTCCTAAATAAGTGTACTTTTTGAATTTTTAGATTAAAAAGTTGAAGAAAAAATATATGATTGTTTGGGTTAACTTTTTGACTTTTTATGAAAAAATGTGTATTAAAAAATTATATAAATTAGTGTGTAGGGAAAAATTAAGATTGAAAGTTGTGCAGCCGTAATTTTTGACTTTTGATAAATAATGATAACTTTTTAACTTTTTGAATAACTTTTTGACTTTTTGACCACATACCAAACTTGGCCTAAGATTCAAATTTCAACCAAATATTTTTATCCTCAAAAGTGAAAATATATTATTAAAAAAAAAATATTGGGCTGCAAATTCAATCGGTAGGAAAAGATGGTCCAAGAAAGTAAAAAAATGACAGCTAGTGATAAAATTTTAAAATATCACTGGTTAAGGTATTTTTAGAATTAAAATAATTTGGTGTTAAAGGGGTTATTTTTTGACAAAAAATTGTTCCAAAAAGATAGCAATTTATTATTAAATGTCTAGTTTTATCACTAAAAATAAAACAATGAATTTTTTGGCAGCTAAAATATTTTGTTTCTAAATTTTTTTCTCTAAAAATTGTTGTAGTGATCCAAACCATTCATTTGTTGTAAGAGTGATGCAAACTGCACTGTTCATTTGTTGTAGAAATCCGAACCATTCATTTTGTATGGCCCTCCTAAAAAGTTATTTAGATCTCATATGTCTAAAAAATTTTGATTGATTACATTTGAAAGTTATGCTATTTGTTAATTATTTTTTATACAAATGTAATCTGATCAAGTGGCACTTAGTGTCCAATTAAGCTAATTTTTTTTTAAAAAAAATAAAATTTTCCATATAGAGTACAGCATGGCCTTATATGATCCTCTCAGTTCAATGCAAAGCCCCGCCATTGTGGTTCAAGATTGTAAAAATACAATTATCACATCATTTTGTATGAATTTTATGCATAGTAATTCTGTCAATAAATTTTATTTATTTTTATTTGGTATGAATAAAGATATATAAATACAAATATGTATGTAAACACACAATTTATATTGAATATGGCATAAAAGTGACGCAAACGATCTTATTACCCAATTATGAAAAAATTTAAAACTCAAATAGAGATGAAAGAGTAAATAAAATGAAAAGTGGTTCACAAATTAGCAATTAATTAAGCTCTTAAATAAGAAAAGCATACCTTGTCGTTGAAGAGGGGTTGAATGATGGGATCACAATTACTCTCTGAATCTGAAGCAGGACAGAGACGCTTCAGCTTTGGCATATTCGATAGTGACAAGGAACTCAGTTGTGGCAGCTCAATTGCATTCATAGCTTTGCAGATAGCAGTCAAACTTGGCAGCAATTCAAGATCCAATAGCTTTAGTTTAGGAAACTCGATTTTATCTGTTGCTATTGCTGCTATTTCATGCTCTACTGCTTCACTCGAAACAATTTCTTTCATCATAGGACACTGAATTATCTCAAGGTCCTGCAGTTGCACTAGATCTCTAGCTACGGAAAGTGAGAACATACTTTCTAGTATATCACAACCCACCACTTCTACAGACGTCAGGTTGCCAAACCATACAAGTTGGGTGGGACCCTTCCACAAAGCCTTGTTCGATAGTCCGCATTCATGACTAGTAATCCCTTTGAAATTATCCAAACCATAAAGCCATATATAATCTAACACAGGGAAAGCACTCTGTGGAACCCCATCTGCTGTATTGATGAGGTATTCCAAATCATACAACTTAGATAGTGACAAATAAGTTAAGCATTCAAAACCACCTTCGCCGACCAAATCACAGAGAATTTTCAAACCTTTTACACTTGAGTTTAAAACCAGAATTTCAGTGCTCTTCCACAGAAAATTAAGTCTTGTTTCAATAATGTCACTCATGTTTTCAACTTCGAGCACCAACCGATTTGATAACGAAAAACGGACAGGGATGTAGCTATAGGAAATGCCAACACGTATATTGAACTTTTTTAACTTCTCAATGACCAAACCTCTCGGCCAGAAGGAAATATTTATTAGAGCAATATCCAAAGCCACCAAATTGGACAAGGACGCCAGCTCATCGATAATTGCTTTAGCACCTTCTTTGCTTTCTTCAACTTCACACCAACTTCGAAATATAGACCCAACATACAACTCTTCTAGCTTTGATAAGCTTGACAAAACCCCTGGGTAAATCCTTTCCACTACACATCCCAACAAATCAAGTACCTTCAAGTGAGCACGGTGACCTATTATTTCTTTTGGCAATTCCTTGATATAAGAGTCGCCAAACCTCAAAATTTCCAGGTTCTCTAATGCTCCGATAACAGAGATACCATCATCAATAAGTCGGCAACGAAAAAGTGACAAGGTTCGGAGGTTGGTCAAGCATCCAAGTGATGTCGGCAATGAGCCGTACATATCGGATAAAGCTAGCACTTTAAGTTCTTTCATTCCTTGGTAAAAACTATCTTGGGTCTCTTGTACTTTGACTTCCTCCATTCCTTTGTTGAGATCATCTAACGAGATTGGTGGTAATCCAGCATTGCAATCTTGCTTTAGAAGATGGAGATTTGGAAATTCTAAATTACCAGGAAGCCCATGCATACCATCAACTTTTAATGAAATTATAGCATTTTTTTCGAGTTGGTCTTTCTTGGGCCATTCTGTCAATACTTCATCACATCTCACGACAATCGAATGCTCCTCCCTAGATGCAATTGATATAGCCACATCACGTATGACATCATGCATTTTGATACACTCTACTTTTTCACTTTCCATCAATAGATAGCATTTTTTCAAGTCATCAACTACGGAATATACTCTATTTCTTGCTTGATGCACACTATCAATACGCTCAAACAACCTATCCCAATTGCATATCTAACGAGATCTTCAATTGGAATAGCAAAATCTTCTGGATATAAAGAACATAGCAAAAAGCATTTCTTGGCTTCCTTACTTTCTAAGAAATTGTAACTCAACTCCAAAGATTTAATCACCTTGTCATACACTCCCTTGATGTTATTAACTATAGACTTCTGTAATTGTTCAAGAGCAGAATCCCATGAAGGCTTGCCTTTACCTTTGAGTGCCCTCCCAACTGTAACAATTGCAATGGGCAGACCTCCACATTCCTTTGCAACTGCCATCTGTGTCGACTTGAAATCAATTGTATGACTCATATCGTTGTAGGGAATTGCACCTTCTCCTTGAAAAGATTCCACGCTTCTTCTTCAGGTAAGACAGGAACCATAAAATTCTTTTGTGTGTTCATGCTGTTGCATACATCTTCACTTCTCGAAGTCAACACAATTTTGCAACTTTTGCAATCATCTCCAAATGGAATTCCAATCTCATTCAGCTCTAGTATGTCCCAAACATCATCCAATATTACAAGGACTCTCCCACTTTTCAATATTTTTGATCGTATCTCCCCCGCTCCCGTAGGTAAATTGTTTCCCTCAAAATTTTTTAAATCCAATATTTTGGCAATCTCACTTTGAATATTAATCAAGTTTGGGTGTTGGGACACTACTACCATCACAATAATATCAAACATTTTCTTTTCTTCCACTTTCTTGGCAACTTCTTTCACCATAGTTGTCTTACCAACCCCTCCCATCCCACATATCCCAATCACATAGATACTATCATCTGTCAGTGCCTCCATAACTTCATTCATAATCGACCTTCTAGATTCAAACCCCTTAAATCCTCCCATGGATATGAATGTTGTCCCCACATGAGATGCAACTGCAGGGATGGAAACCCCAGAGAAATTTCCATCCCCAAATAGCTCTTCCAAGCCTTGAGTTTTCTTTGTAGCTTTCCTGCTCAATGAGTAGCGTGACTTCAGATTTGGACACCACCCATTCAGACACCCTTTGTTCGGTATGACTTCATCCTCAAAGAATTTGTTGGCATCATGCTGAGTTCATCCACCTGTGTCAACCACCGTGAAACGGTAGTTTTAATACTATCGCTTCTACTTTTTGCTGCATCAACTTCTCCTTGTATATCAGATCTTTTATCTTGAAGCTTTTGGATTTGCTTTCTGAGATTTTCAATGTTTCTGTCATAGAAAATCAAATAACCAAACTGGCGGCCAACTGGGGCAACCAGACATTCTCCAATCTTCATTACTACAGGAAGAACAAAGTTCACGACCATTTCTCTCACGTTTTTCTTCTGAGGATAGTGAAAACTTAAAATGTAAAAGACTAGAACACAACGAAAAGGAATTTCTACAACAATCGAAATGGAAATGAGGAATTTGAGCTTTGCAAATCAAAATAGAACAAGAGAGTACTACTATTTTGCAGAGGATATGAAGACAGGAAAGAAACACTTAGATGACAAAATCAAAAGGGAATACAAATTTTTTTTTTTTTTGACAAGCAGGGTTGAATATAGAGAATTATATTGTAATCTAATGGGACTAGAAGGGGAGTTTTTGTACTATGACAGAAATAGAAACCAAGAAAGGGAGCTTTGTAAAATGAAAACAGAACACACAACAGAATATTATTCTGATAATTGTTCAACAAGAGTTCTAATAGAGTTGAAGTGGAGGAGATAACAAAGCTCTCTAAAATCAAAAAGGGATACACAGTTTTTTTTTTTTTTTTTTAGTAAGTAACACTTGAACACAGAATAAAATTGAAGGAAGAAAGTAAAATTATAGAGTTTTTTTTTTTTTTTTGGAGGGGGGGTGATAAGAAGCAATGATAAAAAGATAAGAGTAAATAATATATGATTAATTGAAGGAGGAAATGAAGAAAGAAAAACCTTTGAGATTTTGTTCCGTCTCTTAGAGATGAAAAATGCACTGCATAATCATTCGCCGGCAGTGAAGAGTAAAGCTTTTCAGGAAGACAACAACGAAATCAAATAGAAAGAAAGTATCAAAAGCCAAACAATGAACTCTTAACTGTTGATGCAGAGTAAATTACACTCACCTCCTTTGAGGTTTTCCCTTTTGAGATAATACAGTTAATAAATTAATATAATTATATTAATTTATCTTTTAGTATAATTAAAACTATCAAAATTAATACCAATGATAGTTAAATACTGAAATAAATAATGGAAAATAAACATTTTAGTATGAAAGAGATTGTAACATTATTTTTTCATTTATATGACGAAAAAGTTATTGATGAAAGTTAACTAAGTGTTACGTAAATTAAAATTTTGTACAAAATCAATATAATTATGTCAAAAACGTAAGATTAACTATATTTTTCTTAAAAATTATGAGAGTAAGTGTAATTTATTTTACATACATAGAACATAGAGCAAAGCGTAAAGTGTGTTTTGCATTAAAAAATAAGGGAAATATTCATGATTTATATAATGAGATGTGACTTTTTAAAGTTTTTTTTAGAGTTAACTAAAAAGCTAATTTACTAGCTAAAAATTAAGCCTATAAAAAAATTAATACTAAAATAATTAGTTTGGGCTCAGCTATCGTATGTAGAAGACTAGAACACAACAAAAATGGATTTCTACTACAATCAACATGGAAATGAGGAAATTGAACCTTGCAAATCAAAACAGAACAAAGAGAGTAATACTGTTTTGCAGAGGATATGAAGACAGGAAAGAAACACTTAGATGACACTTGACAAAATCAAAAGGGCATACAAATTTTTTTTTTTTTTGACAATGGGACTGGAAAGGGGAGCTTTTGTACAATAAGTTACCACAGAAATAGAAACCAAGAAAGGGAGTTTTTATAAAATGAAAACAGAACACACAACAGAATATTATTCTAATAATTCTTCAACAAGAGTTCTAATAGAGTTAAAGTGGAGGAGATAACAAAGCTCTCTAAAATCAGAAAGGAATACAGAGTTTTTTTCTTTTTTATTTTCTTGTAAGCAACATTCGCCGGCAGTGAAGAGTAAAGCTTTTCAGGAAGACAACAATGAAATCCAATAGAAGGAGAGTATCAAAAGCCAAACAATGAACTCTTAATTGTTGATGCACACTCATCTCTTTTAGGGTTTTCTCTTTTTCTTATATTTTTGACATAATTTTATTAATTTATCTTTTAGTATGGTTAAATAAATGATGGTAAGTAAACATTTTACTATGAAAGAGATTATAACATCATTTTTTTCATTTATATTGATGAAAAATGATTTAAGTGTTATGTGAATTAAAACTTTTATGAAAGGTCAATGTAATTAGATTAACTGTAATTTTCTTTAAATTACGTGAGAGGCAAGTGTAATTTACTTTACAAACATGAAATAAAACAGAAGGCGTAAAATATATTTTGCCTTAAAAATGGAGAAAAATGTTCATGACTTATATAATGATGATGTCACTTTTTAAAGTTTTTTCTTAGAGTTAATTAAAAAGTTAATTTACTAGCTAAAAATTAAGCCTATAAAAAACATTAATACTAAAATTGTTAGTTTGTTATGACATATTAAAGTTTGGGCTTAGTTTCTAGATTGGATCATATTGTTTGGTTTGTGGAGCCTATTATCGTTTGGATGATACGAACCGTTCATATTTTAGATCACAAAGTGTAAATTATCCATAAAAAAATCAGGTCAATCCAATAATCGTAGTCACATTAGTTCATTATATTTATTTTCTAAAAAATGAATGATCAAGTTTTTAAATACTATTTGCGCTTATCTTTGTCATGAACTAATATAGTTATACTGATCTAATTTTTTTTTCATGAATAATTTACATATTGTGGTCTAAAAAGTAAATAGTTCAAATCATTTTATTTATTTATTTATTTATTTATTGGGGTTACATTTCTAATTGCCTTTATAATGGCTAAAGTGAGTTCTTAAAAAAAAAAAAAAAAAATTACCTATAAATCTCATATTGAGAAATGGTGATCCGTTTAATCCCATTAATTTTGAAAAAATAGATTTAATATATTATTCGGAAATTTTGTTTACGATTATACCCTTTTTTTTTTCTTTTTTTTTTTTCTTTTGTGTGCTAGAAAGGTAAAATACACAACCTATGAGAATCAAATTTGAGATGAATATTATATGTGAATCTTTCTTATTTGGAATAACTTGAAATATTAGATTCTTCAAACATTCCAAAAGAAGTACAAAAATGACTTGAAATATGAGATTATTTAAACATTCCAAAAAGATATGAAATTCTTCAAATATTTCAAAAAGAGTATAAAAACTAAAAAGATATGAAATATGAGATTATTCAAACATTCGAAAAAAGATATAAAATTTGTGTTAAGTAATTAAAAACCTAAAAAAACATAACGAATTGTGATTGATTTGGGACATGACCATGTAACACTCAAAGACCAATCGATAATTTTTCCTCCGTAACCGCATTTTTTTCACGCATGGGTCATTATTAAACTAAAATTTTATTATATATTACATTAATTTTCAACAAAATTTTATAAAATCTATTAATTTGTATAAACTTTTCTTCTTGATTTGGCCAACTAACCATGTGAATTGTCACGCCCTCAAAATTAAACCCATAATATATAATATTAACATGCATCGATATAAGAAAACAAAATATTATTTCATTCATCAGAGTAATCTTATTAAAAGACATTACATGTAATAACGAAAGTAAATGCCCTACGGGCTTACATCTTTCCAAACCAACACTTGGACACAAAAGTATGAGTACTAACTCATTTACACATTAAGCCCTAGGCTTGAGTTTACATGTAACATCAAAATAAAACAAAATAAACAACTAATCTAAACAGAGTCTTTAACTCCAAATCCATCCAAGCTAAGTCCTTGGAGGTAGCATATCACCTGAACCTGAAAATGATGTTCCCGTATAGGGTGAGCCACAGCACAGTAGAAAAATATTAAACCAAATATAAGAATTGACTAAAGCAATAGCATTCGATAGAAGGTTAACACAACATAATCAATACATCTTTATACAGTTTCATGACACTAATGTCCATGACAGATTTCACCTTCCGTTATTATTCAACTTCCCAATTATACATACATGGCTCAGAACCTGGCCAAACTACAATATGAGACTATAACTCACATTAACATTACTTCCAATATCAACAATTCAAATGAGACCAAAGCTCATACTGAAACACTTCCATAAATCAATAAGTACACATATTAGTTGTACTAATGGAGTCCATCCCCTTTCTCCTCCTAAACTGGTTTGAGAGTCCATCCCTTATCTTCCCTCAAACCATGGAGTACATCCCCTATCTCCTCCCAAACCAAATGCATATACAATGTATCAAACACTTGCAATATACAATATCCAATCAATACACGTATGTTCTGTATTAATTCAACCGTCATGTTCAATGACTTAATTCAATGTGATTAGTTTCAGTTTTCCCTAATCCACATGCAATGTCTACAACAATCACGACTATCCTCCACCGATAGCCCAAAACAGTTATTTCTAAACAAGAAATAAATGTATCAACAAATGTAAATTTAACATTTTCATAGGCGATTAATTAAACTAACCAACTACACCATTAAATCACTAAATTCCCCGATTCCATGAATTAAACTCAATTCCACATTTTCCCCTAAATTAATTATACAAATTAATTTATTTCAACCATTAGGGTTTTTCCCAAAATTACCAGACAACCCCCAACATATCAAAATACCAAAACTTAGGACAAAACCTATAGTATGGAGTAGGAAATCCCTACCTCGAAGTGAAGAACTCAAATGGAGAAGATGGCGAAAACCCAAGGTGCTCCAAACCCAAAGATTGTTCAGATTAAAGTGAAGCCTTCGACTCACTCTATCTTTTTAACAAAGGACCTAGGGTAGAAATACACTCTAAGTAGATCAAACCTAAGAGAGAAGGTGTGTAGAGGGAGAGAAAACACGGACCTAGGGTTCTGGAATCAAAAAGAGGATAAAAAAGTGTTTTAAAAACCGCTGCTGCCTATTTAAATAAAACAGGCTCGCTCGAGCGAAGAAGTGGTCGCTCGAGCGACCAGACACAAAGAATACACGCTCGAGCGAAGGAAAGCTCGCTTGAGCCAACAATACGATGCTTCAGGTCTGCAACCCAGAAGCACGCTCGAGCGACAGAATGCTCGCTCGAGCGAAGAACTCGAAACTCGCTCGAGCGAAGGAAATCTCGCTCGAGCCAAGAAATACAGCTCTCAGGTCTATACTAGACGCAATCGCTCGCTCGAGCTAAGAAACCCTGGCTCGAGCGAAGGACCAAAAACAAATAGCTCGCTCGAGCGACAAACTTCTCGCTCGAGCGAAGGACCAAAATTCTGGGCAGCAACCCTTTGCTCCCAAACACTCCCAACCTATAACCAACCTGCCTAATACATCCTATAACTCAAAAATAAGGAATTAAAGGATGACAACAACAAATATGTAACCACAGAATCTACGGAACATAAATCCGGATACAACCACCAAATGAAAAAAAACCGGGGTCGCTGTCCGCTAACCACGTTACTTTCAACGCATGGTCATTATTAAATTAAAATTTTATTATTATATATTACATTTATTATCAACAAAATTTTATAAAATCTATTAATTTGTATAAACTTTTCTTCTTGATTTGGCCAACTAACCATGTGAATGGTCCGCTAACCACGTTACTTTCAACGCATGATCATTATTAAATTAAAATTTTATTATTATATATTAAATTTATTATCAACAAAATTTTATAAAATCTGTTAATTTGTATAAACTTTTCTTCTTGATTCGGCCAACTAACCATGTGAATGGTCCGCTAACCAAGTTACTTTCAACGCATGGTCATTATTAAATTAAAATTTTATTATTATATATTACATTTATTATCAACAAAATTTTATAAAATTTATTAATTTATATAAAACTTTTCTACTTGATTTGGCCAACTACCGATTTGAATGGTCGGCATGACTGCGTTGCTTTCAATGCTTGAGTTATTATTAAACTAAGTCAGTCATCATTTAAGAATTCTAGAGGATCAAATGTTACGATTGTTTATGTAATGCTTGTAATTAAAAATGTAGTAAAAGACCGAAAAATCAAAGATAACCAACTTAGGTTTTTTTTTTTTTGCTGCAATTTTTTATATTTTAAAATCACTACATAAATAATGTCAATAATGTATCCACAACTATTTAATAATTTTCAAGTAGCCCATATTTGTGCAAATTAAAGTTATTGAATAGTCCAATACTAAGGACAGGTGATTTGTATAATTTCTTTATATATGATTTGTATGATTTGATATATGATATCAACGTAGATTATTTTATTGGAGTGGGGTCCGACAAAGGGATTTTACCAACTATGATAGCAGTGCTTGCTTTTGGAAAAAAAAAAAAATGACAAAATTTTCATTGATTGCGTGTGGTTTGGAAATCATATTTAAAAAATGTGACCGATCAATTTCTTTTTCAAAATTATAATAAAAAAAATCAATTTCCTTAATCATATTTTAAAAATGTAACCAATCAATTTCTTTTTCAAAATTATAAAAAAAAAAATCAATTTCCTTAATCATATTTTAAAAATGTAACCAATCAATTTCTTTTTCAAAATTATTAAAAAAAAAAATCAATTTCCTTTTTATCAATAAGATTGAAATGTTTCTACTTTATTTTTGTATGACGAACAAATTATCAATCAATTAAAATTATGTCCTTTATGCCCTTTTCGTTTTTTATTACAATATATCTCAAGTACAATGAAATAAAAGGATAAATTATACTTTGTGCCTTTATACTTTGTATAAAATCATATTTTGGTTTCTACACATAATCATAATAGTTAATCCCTTATATTTTTAGTCAAATCTTACTTTAGTTATTTCATATGAAATGGTGAAGGTCAACCATCTGCACTTTTGATCAAATCTCACTTTGGTCCTTGCACAAGTGGCAATGACGCTCTTGTGCTACTTCATTGTTTAAATTTTTAACAGAATCTTATTATGTGAAATGAGGGTAAGAGAAAAATTATCCATATTTTTCACAAATACACACTTTTTTCTATGTGATAAATATGTGAGAGTTATATAATACAATATATATATATATATATTTGAATGCTGAAAATTGCAACGAAGATGTAAAAAAATAGAACTTTCGAAATCAAAAAGGCAGTAGAGAAATCGAAGAAAAAAAAAAGGAATAGACAGAAGACTGTGTTACTATGAAAAATAGAATTTCGTAATTCCAATTTATACAAAATTTTAATTCATCTTTTGAATTGTTTACAATTTTTTTAACTTAATATAGTTATAATTTAATGTAAATTTTGAAACAAAGTATATTGGTAGAAAATGAGGATGATTTTCCTCTCTTGCCATCATTTTGTAATTACATAACTGGATTCCATTAAAAATTTAAACAATAGAGTAGAAAAATGAAAACATTAACACTTGTGTAGAGACTAAAATGAGATTTGATCAAAAGTATAAGGAATTAGCTGTCACGATTTCATGTGTAGAGATCAAAATGGGATTTGACAAGAAGTATAAGGGGTTAACTATCATAATTTCATATAGGAATCAAATGTAAAGTACATAAGTGCAAAGTGTAATTTATCTGAAATAAAATGAATAATCACTTACAACACAAATTACAATTACCTATGAAAGTACAACTTAATTTTATTTTAAAATAAAAATGCCAATAGTAAAAATATTGAAAAATCTAGAAATCTCTTAGATGTTGATTTGTGATTATGTATCAATTTTAAGCAGTATGTAACAATCCCAATCAAACAATCAAGACCAATTGACACAACGATTTTACGTGGAAAAATCACAATTGGACACCTCCAATTGTGATAAAAAACCACGGGCAAAAACCACAAAACAATCCATTAAAAAGACGTAAAGGAATTACACAGATATACTCTCAAATACCTAGTGAATCCACGCCCGAATTGAACCAACCCCTATGTGCCTCTTCCAACCCAGTCTTCACCTCGGAATTGTCTTGACGATGAGCCACTCCAGAATCCACCAAAGCTTCAGACTCAAATTCTTCAGAATCCACCGAAGAACAACTCTCTCTATTGTATAGAATAAACAAACAATCCTTTGATGTATACTTCTTAAACCATGAGTTGAATACTCAATGAAACATCAAAGAAAACTAGCAAAATATCCCCAGATATAAACCTTAATATCCAAGAAGAAGATCTAGAGAAGTAATCCTAGATTTGGAGCAACTTGCGAATTTATAGTATCTGAAATCGTGAGGTCCGCTCGAGCGTGGGAATTGACGCTCGAGCAGGGATTATATGACGTGTTCCGCACTAGGGTGTACGCTCGAGCGGGGAAATGGACGCTCGAGCGTGAAAACACGGATCACAGTATATTTGCAGACTCACCAAACTTTTGAAACTCAACATTCTTCGCTCGAGCGGGGGAATGTCCACTCGAGCGGACAGGCAACTTTGAATGCATTTTTGCATTTTGCTTTGGGGGCGCTGCCCCTCGATCATGCGAGCTGACCGGGCAGCTCGACCACCGTCATAATCAGTGAAGTGGTAATCTTGAAAGCATTAACATCACAAACTTCTCTACAAGGCTTGATTCGGGTTGGATTCGCATCTAATAAACTCATAGCCTCACTGAAATAAAAGTGCGAAAATAAATACAACTGAAAGGAGTTTTGTCAAACGGAGTTGTCAAGAATAAAAACCTAACAAATATAATAAGAATATCTATTTATTTTTCATTTGACAATAATAAAAATGAAGTATCAATAGCAATATTATGGAATTTAAAAAAAATAATAATTGTAGCTCCTATCTATTTTGGTGTGATTCACATTATACTAATTATATCACAAATTTTGTTTTTGAATAACTTTTAAATTACTTTTTAAAACCGTTTACGTTTTTTCATAAATTTTGTGTGAAATATTTTGTGGTAAACCAAGTTGAACAGAGACCAAAATAAAATTTGTGCGACGTTTTTGGTGACAAATTTATTTTTGTCACTAAAAACATTTAGAGATCAAAATAATGATTTTAGAGGCCAAAATAATTGAAATGAAGATATAAAGAAGAAAAGCTTTTAAGCAATGGATCCATTATGACTTATAGAATTGAGCACCATTTGCGAATGATTTACATTAGAAAATCTTTATTTTAAAATTTAAAATTTCTAATACTTTAGAGTTGAAAGTTTGAAATTTTAAAAATGCTTTCCTAATTTGACACTTACAATATTATAGCATAATAAGCGTAGATTATTAATTTATAACACACTTAAAGTATATAAACTCAACTCTGTTGTAGGTCTAAACTTTCGAATTTCTAATATTTGTCTTCTTTAATATTTTAAAGTTTCCCATAAAAAGAATATTTTAAAGTTTCATTATTATAAGCCAATTTTATAAAACTTATTAATTTGTATACATTTTTTCTACTTGAGTTGGTCAACAAGAACCCATATGAATGGTCCGCGTTGCTTTCAATGGGTCATTATTAAACTAAGTCGGTCCTTATTTAGCAATAGAATAATATTATATGTATCAATTAATATACTAACTAGTGTATTAATAGATGATGTGACATAATTTTAGAGATTTTGAGTATTTGTAATTTGTATATGTTAGCTTTTTGGCTTTCGAAGGGTATTTTTGTAAATGCAAGTGTGCCAGCAAGGATCAATCAGTCCTTACAGAAATTATAATTGTCAACCAATTATCAGACGATTGTGTTTTAGTTCTTTCAGCCTCAATGAAGATGACTTTTACTGGTGGCTTGACTTAGGAGAAATTAAGCAAAATAACAGTTAAATGACGAACAATTGAAGTATTTCATTAAGATGAAAACTTACAATGATCCAAACTCAGCCTCATAGAGGTTTACAGCAACAATCTACTTGAAACTACTCCTATGAACGAAGTGCAGTGTAGGAATTTAAAGTGCAAGAATGTAAAGAACATGTATTTAAAGTCCAGGAAATGTAAAGACTGGAAATGTAAAACTAGAAAAGAAAATATGAAGTAAATGATTGGTTTGTTAGATCTGAGTCTGGGGGCTTTTTTCTGGGGGCTTCCCTGCTATTTATACTCCTCAAAGATGACCATCGAACTGCACTTCAAACCGTCGAACTGCTCCTCCATGATTGCTTGATCATGCTGCCTTAGAAGTAGTTCCACTACGCCATTCCTTGCAGTTGGGCTTCCCTCCTATATTTGAATTTGAATATGAGTAACCGTTGAAGTCACGTCACCTTGTATCTCTTCGCTGATCCAATGCTACTCAGACCACGCAAGAAACAATATTAACCGCCACGTGTACGATCGTGATCGAAGATTAAACATTCTTCTTGTATTGCCTGACTTCGCCACGTGTCGAACTGTAACTGGCTTTTACAAAATATGTAGCCAACATTACCGCCCGCACTAATATACCTAATACTTGGTGATATTAGTGGATCAAAGCCTTTCCCGCGCTTTTTGGAACGTGCATGGAATCTATATTCTGGAAACACAACCGTCATCCATTGAT
>JAPPVO010000017.1:31550354-31586708 GCA_030407325.1 Camellia japonica
CGTCACTTATGACTTTCGAGTTCTGTCAAAGAGGGGCAACTGTAGACACCCCATTTTTGACCGACCTTAAGACTCAGACGTCATCGATTGGGCACTCGATGATGGTGCATGTTGTGCTCGTTCTGAGGTTTCGGAGTTTTGGCTAAGAGCCTTACCCCCGGACCTCGGGACTCTTTTGTGCCTTACCTCGGTTTGCGAACCAGGTCTTGTTTTCTCTTCCCGAAGGGAGGGAGAGGTCTCGTAGACCATCTCTCAGTGGCCGTAGGCTACTTTTCGCAGTCGTAGGCCACTTTTCTCGTTTGGAGACCAATTTTCGGTTTTCGGAGCCGTTGGCCGTACGCCCCGGTTTGGGACCGTTTAACTTTCTCCGTTTTGCACGGTTTTTGGAGAGCTTGAACATTTTGAACCTTCATTTTAGCTTCTTGAGGAAGCTTGAACCTTTTGAACCCTTCGATTTAGCTTCTTGAGGAAGCTTGAACCTTTTGAACCTTTGATTTAGCTTCTTGAGGAAGCTTAAACCTTTTGAACCTTCGTTTTAGCTTCTTGAGGAAGCTTGAACCTTTTGAACCTTCGTTTTAGCTTCTTGAGGAAGCTTGAACCTTTTGAACCCTTGTTTTAGCTTCTTGAGAAAGTTTGAACCTCTTGAACCTTTGCTCTAGCTTCTCCAAGAAGCTTGAACCTTTTGCCCTAGCTTCTCCAAGAAGCTTGAACCTTTGCTCTAGCTTCTCCAAGAAGCTTGAACCCTCTTGTTTCTCTATAAGAGAGGGCCTCCCTCTCCTTTAGTGAGGTTGAAAAAAATTTGTCTAAGGAAAAGCACATATATCTCTGTATATCTCTACATTCTAGGCTTAGAAAGGGTATTTGTTCTTGGCTTTTAACACTAGACCTCATAGCCACACACCTCCACCATTGATCTAAGGTTCTTGGAGGGTCTTGAGAGGTCTCAAAGAGCTGGTTTTTGGTCCAAGAAGCTGCTGGTTTTGCTGAAACTACAAGGGTAACACACTATTCCCTCTTTTAAGCTTTATTTTGCTCCATCTTTTAGTCATACTTGCAAGCATTTTTGAGCTTCGGTGTAAACTGAAAAAAGTCTTATTTTGAGGTCCTTAACATGTTTGTTTTAGATCATTTTTCTGTTGGGGGTCATCTACCCCCTTGCATGCTTCATTTTGCCTTATTTTGAGCTATAAATTAGGGCCTTTGCATTGACCTTTGTTTGGCCTTCTAGCCACTGAAATCCAATGGATTTTTAGTGGCTAACATGCTATTTTGAGTGCCAAAATTAGAGAGGGGTGACCCTCTCTCTCCTTGTTTTGTTTTCTAGCATTTTTGGCCTTACAAATGAGCCCTTATTTGCATGCTTCCAAGCCATGTTTCAGGCCATTTTTGATGAGTTTTAGGACCTGCATAGGCTCTTTCCAGAGCTTGTTTTGCCATATTGGATGTCCATCTTGCATGTGTAGAATAACCCTCTTCATAGTATATCAAAGAAGCATCTCATTCTTGCATGCATTAACCATGTTTCAGTGGGTTTTTGAGCTTTATTTGGCATGGCATACCTCTGAATTTTTCTGGTTTAGTGGCCTCTTGATTGCCTCACATGCTTATAGTGCAAATCATGTTTACTAGCTTACATTGCATGCTATTTTGGCCTTTGATTCTAGCACTTTTTGGCCATGCCTTAAACTAATTTTGTGCATGTTTTGGACTGCCTTAGCTCTATTTTTAGGCCTCTTGGTCGAATGATGCATGCTATGCATGCTTGTAGTGTAATGCCCATGCCTAGCTTTGAGTTTTGAAGCTTCTTGCATGCTTGAATGGTGGTGTTTTCATGTTTTGGGGTCATTGAGTATGTCATTTCAGAGCCTATACTTGTTTCATATTCCCATGTTTTCTATTCTTTAAGCGTGTTTGAGAGTTGTGCATGAATACCTCATTTATGGACCATTGCATGAGCTTCATTTCTATGCCTTTTGAGTCATCATTTTAGTCCATTTTCCTGCTATTTTGGGCCTGCATAGGGACTGGTTTGGTCATTTGTGCATTGCTTTGCATACCTCTAGTGTAATGCACTTCATTAGTTTCGGTATCCGGGCCATCTAGTATGCATTGTGTGAGGTGTTTGCATGATTTGGAGCCACTTTGTATGACATTTCAGAGCTGAAAAATGTGTGATTGTATGCCATATTTAATCCCTTGCCATGCCTTAGTAGAGTTGCACTTTGTGCCTTAGGTTTGGTCCCTCGCATTGTGCATGTTTGCATAAGTGTTGTTGCCATAATTTCATTATGTTTGGCCACTGATTTGGGTGTGGCTAAGGCTCACCTATCTTGGTTTAAGTCCATCTTGCATTGTACATGCCATTTAGTCCATGTTGTTGCATGATTGACCATTGCATTGTGTACGCCTTGATCATTTCATTGTTAGTCTCCATGTGTGCATTGTGTATGCCATATAGTTTTCATGTGCATTGAGTATGCCATTGATTATTTCATAGCATTGTGTATGCTGGTAGCATGTTTGCATATCATCATTTGCATGTTTGCATCATTTAGTGGCATTATGTTTAGGTTGCATGTTAGAGTTGCATTTATGTATGCCATGTATATTGCATTGTGTTTGGAATAGAGTTTAGTCCAAACACGGGAAACGAGGGATGTTTAGTACTCCAAGTGACGAAACGTGCCTCGATTCTCGGTCGCCGACACTCCGGATTACCCATGATGGAGTTTAGGCCTTGTTGTGCTTATATGTGCATTCATTTTACATCGAGTCGTGCAATCCGACCCCTCGGCCATCATGCATCGAGATGCGTGATTGGTGGCACGAGGATCGAGGACTACACTCCCTGGAGCTTATGCAATGACGGGGAGAGTGGTCATGCACACATATGTTGAAAATACTTTGCTATGCCCCTTTCTCGCTCTTTGTTGCAGCAAACCGGAAACCAGTAGCAAAAACTGGTCAGCAGCCTTCTGGAGCTTTGTACAGTATTCTGGGACCAGTTGCAAACAGAGGCAAATCGGGGCATCGCGATGATTTCTCGACAAGGCGACTTGAGCATGCATGCATCCCTATCATTCGGAACAGAGCTGAGGCAGTCCATTTTGTTTAATTTTAATTTGCATGCTAGTTTCCTTACTTACTTAGCTAATTCGTTAATTAATTAATGTTGTGTAATAATTAGTTTAATTAGCTTAGATTAGCTAGTTTATTCTGTACTATTCATTCGGACCCTCCGAGGAGGGCAATGTTGTAATAAGTGTGCGTGTGTGTGTGATGCATGTCTTCCAACCCCACGTCTTTCTCCCTTTTATTTACCAGCTTATGATGGTTAGTTTAGGGCACGTTTTAATTAGCATGCTTATGCTCGCATGTTTGCATTCATTTATCTGTCTTGTATGCACCGGGCTCGTCGCATCATACTAACTGCATTGTATTTCAATTCCGAGTTGAATACGTGTATCAGTTGTTGCATTTCATATGCTATTTTAGAATAGCCGAGCCTATCTTAGTTGCATTTTTGCATGTGTTGCATTATGCATTTCAGCATAGTTAGGATTCATGCATGATTTCTAATTAGCTTCTTTCTTTGGCTTGGAGTACCCGGTAAGTCTTTATGCTTTAGCATCCTTGCATGCGTGTGAGTGACTACCATGATAACATGCTTACCGTGAGGCTATTTGCTTATGTGATATAACTGCCTGAATGCCTGTGAGTGAAGGTTGGGTTATTTGAATTGGAACAATTCACCAATTGAGAGTTTTAAGTGCACTTGAGAGTGGCAAAATCATGTTTTCTTAAGCCCACTTGAGGGTGGCAAATCCACGTCTTAGCCTACTTGCGAGTAGCACCATCAAACCATCTTTCAAATAAATAAACATGAAATGTTTTGTTCCAACTCAAATGATCCAGTCTATACTTGTATGTTGTGTGCATCACATAGCAATTCTAGGCTAATAACCGGAATAAGAGCACATAATGTTTTCAAAACTCGATATCATGGTTAGTAGAGGCCGATCTTTGATCGGGTGAGCGGGGGTGCTCACGAAGTGACCTTCCCCAATCGTACCCAAGTTCCCGAGCCGAGGCAACTTTGGTGATGACGGACACGTGGCCTTAGGCACGAGTCAGGGTTTCCTAAATTCCCTCAAAATAAAATATTTAGGTGGCGACTCTGTATCTGGCAAAGTAGTCCATGTTTGGCACTTCTTTCTAAAAATCAATTTTTCAAAACGATTTGTCGGATTTGGACTCTTTGGTGATTTATCAATCTCGCATTGCACTTTGCAAGATTAGATTCAGAATCGTGACATTTGAGTCCGAACTGTAACAAGCCCAATGAACAAAACGGAATTTCTGCCGGGACGTTCGGGCGCGTCTACAGATGGATATAATGCACACCCTTTAAAGAGTATGCTCCATAGTGTTTCCTCTTATTATTTTATAAAGTTTAATATCTCAAGTTATTATTAGAACAAAATAAATTAAAACCCAGTTTACATTAAATTTATAATGTTTAATTAAATCTGTATTTATTCATTTATAATCCAGAGAAAATGAATGAACGATTAAGTTAGTTTACCAAAGTTAAAAAGATATTTTGAGTAAATATTTTAAAATTGAAACTACTCAAATATATCATTTTTAAATTGATCAGCAAAAAATTTGACTTAATAATTATGTAACACTTTTCCTGGTCTAAAATTTCGAACTCAATTAGAGAGACTTTTATGATAATTGATTTATTTCTTCCTGCTTATTATGGAGTTGTTGAGCTTGGTGGGTTGACAAAAAAAGGAATGATGAATTTTCTCAACTTTTTGCTCCATGGGGTGGGCTCCACCTCAATGATTTATTACAATATAAATATTAAAAAAATAATATATAAGTCTACATTTTAAATTTAATAATTTATCAATAAGATGGTTGATTGATAATTAGAGAATAATTAAGAGAATGTTGATTTAGATATTTTAATAGAATATCACATTACTAAATAGACAAAGTGAATGTAATTTTTTAACCTCAATAGTAATACTCATAAATATCTTAGGAACAAACATTTTTGCCGTCAAAAGTGAAAATATTATTACAAAAAATATTAAGGGGTTGTTTTTGATGTCCTAAATAAGTGTACTTTTTGAATTTTTAGATTAAAAAGTTGAAGAAAAAATATATGATTGTTTGGGTTAACTTTTTGACTTTTTATGGAAAAATGTGTATTAAAAAATTGTATAAATTAGTGTGTAGGGGAAAATTAAGATTGGAAGTTGTGCAGCCGTAATTTTTAACTTTTGATAAATAGTGATAATTTTTTAACTTTTTGAATAACTTTTTGACCACATATCAAACTTGGCCTAAGATTCAAATTTCAACCAAACATTTTTATCCTCAAAAGTGAAAATATATTATTACAAAAAAAAATATTGGGCTGCAAATTCAATCGGTAGGAAAAGATGGTCCGAGAAAGTAAAAAAATGACCGCTAGTGATAAAATTTTAAAATATCACTGGTTAAGGTATTTTTAGAATTAAAATAATTTGGTGTTAAAGGGGTTATTTTTTGACAAAAAATTGTTCCAAAAAGATAGCAATTTATTATTAAATGTCTAGTTTTATCACTAAAAATAAAACAATGAATTTTTTGGCAGCTAAAATATTTTGTTTCTAAATTTTTTTCTCTAAAAATTGTTGTAGTGATCCAAACCATTCATTTGTTGTAAGAGTGATGCAAACTGCACTGTTCATTTGTTGTAGAAATCCGAACCATTCATTTTGTATGGCCCTCCTAAAAAGTTATTTAGATCTCATATGTCTAAAAAATTTTGATTGATTACATTTGAAAGTTATGCTATTTGTTAATTATTTTTTATACAAATGTAATCTGATCAAGTGGCACTTAGTGTCCAATTAAGCTAATTTTTTTTTAAAAAAAATAAAATTTTCCATATAGAGTACAGCATGGCCTTATATGATCCTCTCAGTTCAATGCAAAGCCCCGCCATTGTGGTTCAAGATTGTAAAAATACAATTATCACATCATTTTGTATGAATTTTATGCATAGTAATTCTGTCAATAAATTTTATTTATTTTTATTTGGTATGAATAAAGATATATAAATACAAATATGTATGTAAACACACAATTTATATTGAATATGGCATAAAAGTGACGCAAACGATCTTATTACCCAATTATGAAAAAATTTAAAACTCAAATAGAGATGAAAGAGTAAATAAAATGAAAAGTGGTTCACAAATTAGCAATTAATTAAGCTCTTAAATAAGAAAAGCATACCTTGTCGTTGAAGAGGGGTTGAATGATGGGATCACAATTACTCTCTGAATCTGAAGCAGGACAGAGACGCTTCAGCTTTGGCATATTCGATAGTGACAAGGAACTCAGTTGTGGCAGCTCAATTGCATTCATAGCTTTGCAGATAGCAGTCAAACTTGGCAGCAATTCAAGATCCAATAGCTTTAGTTTAGGAAACTCGATTTTATCTGTTGCTATTGCTGCTATTTCATGCTCTACTGCTTCACTCGAAACAATTTCTTTCATCATAGGACACTGAATTATCTCAAGGTCCTGCAGTTGCACTAGATCTCTAGCTACGGAAAGTGAGAACATACTTTCTAGTATATCACAACCCACCACTTCTACAGACGTCAGGTTGCCAAACCATACAAGTTGGGTGGGACCCTTCCACAAAGCCTTGTTCGATAGTCCGCATTCATGACTAGTAATCCCTTTGAAATTATCCAAACCATAAAGCCATATATAATCTAACACAGGGAAAGCACTCTGTGGAACCCCATCTGCTGTATTGATGAGGTATTCCAAATCATACAACTTAGATAGTGACAAATAAGTTAAGCATTCAAAACCACCTTCGCCGACCAAATCACAGAGAATTTTCAAACCTTTTACACTTGAGTTTAAAACCAGAATTTCAGTGCTCTTCCACAGAAAATTAAGTCTTGTTTCAATAATGTCACTCATGTTTTCAACTTCGAGCACCAACCGATTTGATAACGAAAAACGGACAGGGATGTAGCTATAGGAAATGCCAACACGTATATTGAACTTTTTTAACTTCTCAATGACCAAACCTCTCGGCCAGAAGGAAATATTTATTAGAGCAATATCCAAAGCCACCAAATTGGACAAGGACGCCAGCTCATCGATAATTGCTTTAGCACCTTCTTTGCTTTCTTCAACTTCACACCAACTTCGAAATATAGACCCAACATACAACTCTTCTAGCTTTGATAAGCTTGACAAAACCCCTGGGTAAATCCTTTCCACTACACATCCCAACAAATCAAGTACCTTCAAGTGAGCACGGTGACCTATTATTTCTTTTGGCAATTCCTTGATATAAGAGTCGCCAAACCTCAAAATTTCCAGGTTCTCTAATGCTCCGATAACAGAGATACCATCATCAATAAGTCGGCAACGAAAAAGTGACAAGGTTCGGAGGTTGGTCAAGCATCCAAGTGATGTCGGCAATGAGCCGTACATATCGGATAAAGCTAGCACTTTAAGTTCTTTCATTCCTTGGTAAAAACTATCTTGGGTCTCTTGTACTTTGACTTCCTCCATTCCTTTGTTGAGATCATCTAACGAGATTGGTGGTAATCCAGCATTGCAATCTTGCTTTAGAAGATGGAGATTTGGAAATTCTAAATTACCAGGAAGCCCATGCATACCATCAACTTTTAATGAAATTATAGCATTTTTTTCGAGTTGGTCTTTCTTGGGCCATTCTGTCAATACTTCATCACATCTCACGACAATCGAATGCTCCTCCCTAGATGCAATTGATATAGCCACATCACGTATGACATCATGCATTTTGATACACTCTACTTTTTCACTTTCCATCAATAGATAGCATTTTTTCAAGTCATCAACTACGGAATATACTCTATTTCTTGCTTGATGCACACTATCAATACGCTCAAACAACCTATCCCAATTGCATATCTAACGAGATCTTCAATTGGAATAGCAAAATCTTCTGGATATAAAGAACATAGCAAAAAGCATTTCTTGGCTTCCTTACTTTCTAAGAAATTGTAACTCAACTCCAAAGATTTAATCACCTTGTCATACACTCCCTTGATGTTATTAACTATAGACTTCTGTAATTGTTCAAGAGCAGAATCCCATGAAGGCTTGCCTTTACCTTTGAGTGCCCTCCCAACTGTAACAATTGCAATGGGCAGACCTCCACATTCCTTTGCAACTGCCATCTGTGTCGACTTGAAATCAATTGTATGACTCATATCGTTGTAGGGAATTGCAACCTTCTCCTTGAAAAGATTCCACGCTTCTTCTTCAGGTAAGACAGGAACCATAAAATTCTTTTGTGTGTTCATGCTGTTGCATACATCTTCACTTCTCGAAGTCAACACAATTTTGCAACTTTTGCAATCATCTCCAAATGGAATTCCAATCTCATTCAGCTCTAGTATGTCCCAAACATCATCCAATATTACAAGGACTCTCCCACTTTTCAATATTTTTGATCGTATCTCCCCCGCTCCCGTAGGTAAATTGTTTCCCTCAAAATTTTTTAAATCCAATATTTTGGCAATCTCACTTTGAATATTAATCAAGTTTGGGTGTTGGGACACTACTACCATCACAATAATATCAAACATTTTCTTTTCTTCCACTTTCTTGGCAACTTCTTTCACCATAGTTGTCTTACCAACCCCTCCCATCCCACATATCCCAATCACATAGATACTATCATCTGTCAGTGCCTCCATAACTTCATTCATAATCGACCTTCTAGATTCAAACCCCTTAAATCCTCCCATGGATATGAATGTTGTCCCCACATGAGATGCAACTGCAGGGATGGAAACCCCAGAGAAATTTCCATCCCCAAATAGCTCTTCCAAGCCTTGAGTTTTCTTTGTAGCTTTCCTGCTCAATGAGTAGCGTGACTTCAGATTTGGACACCACCCATTCAGACACCCTTTGTTCGGTATGACTTCATCCTCAAAGAATTTGTTGGCATCATGCTGAGTTCATCCACCTGTGTCAACCACCGTGAAACGGTAGTTTTAATACTATCGCTTCTACTTTTTGCTGCATCAACTTCTCCTTGTATATCAGATCTTTTATCTTGAAGCTTTTGGATTTGCTTTCTGAGATTTTCAATGTTTCTGTCATAGAAAATCAAATAACCAAACTGGCGGCCAACTGGGGCAACCAGACATTCTCCAATCTTCATTACTACAGGAAGAACAAAGTTCACGACCATTTCTCTCACGTTTTTCTTCTGAGGATAGTGAAAACTTAAAATGTAAAAGACTAGAACACAACGAAAAGGAATTTCTACAACAATCGAAATGGAAATGAGGAATTTGAGCTTTGCAAATCAAAATAGAACAAGAGAGTACTACTATTTTGCAGAGGATATGAAGACAGGAAAGAAACACTTAGATGACAAAATCAAAAGGGAATACAAATTTTTTTTTTTTTTTGACAAGCAGGGTTGAATATAGAGAATTATATTGTAATCTAATGGGACTAGAAGGGGAGTTTTTGTACTATGACAGAAATAGAAACCAAGAAAGGGAGCTTTGTAAAATGAAAACAGAACACACAACAGAATATTATTCTGATAATTGTTCAACAAGAGTTCTAATAGAGTTGAAGTGGAGGAGATAAGAAAGCTCTCTAAAATCAAAAAGGGATACACAGTTTTTTTTTTTTTTTTTTAGTAAGTAACACTTGAACACAGAATAAAATTGAAGGAAGAAAGTAAAATTATAGAGATTTTTTTTTTTTTTTTGGAGGGGGGGTGATAAGAAGCAATGATAAAAAGATAAGAGTAAATAATATATGATTAATTGAAGGAGGAAATGAAGAAAGAAAAACCTTTGAGATTTTGTTCCGTCTCTTAGAGATGAAAAATGCACTGCATAATCATTCGCCGGCAGTGAAGAGTAAAGCTTTTCAGGAAGACAACAACGAAATCAAATAGAAAGAAAGTATCAAAAGCCAAACAATGAACTCTTAACTGTTGATGCAGAGTAAATTACACTCACCTCTTTTGAGGTTTTCCTTTTGAGATAATACAGTTAATAAATTAATATAATTATATTAATTTATCTTTTAGTATAATTAAAACTATCAAAATTAATACCAATGATAGTTAAATACTGAAATAAATAATGGAAAATAAACATTTTAGTATGAAAGAGATTGTAACATTATTTTTTCATTTATATGACGAAAAAGTTATTGATGAAAGTTAACTTAAGTGTTACGTGAATTAAAATTTTGTACAAAATCAATATAATTATGTCAAAAACGTAAGATTAACTATATTTTTCTTAAAAATTATGAGAGATAAGTGTAATTTATTTTACATACATAGAACATAGAGCAAAGCGTAAAGTGTGTTTTGCATTAAAAAATAAGGGAAATATTCATGATTTATATAATGAGATGTGACTTTTTAAAGTTTTTTTTAGAGTTAACTAAAAAGCTAATTTACTAGCTAAAAATTAAGCCTATAAAAAAATTAATACTAAAATAATTAGTTTGGGCTCAGCTATCGTATGTAGAAGACTAGAACACAACAAAAATGGATTTCTACTACAATCAACATGGAAATGAGGAAATTGAACCTTGCAAATCAAAACAGAACAAAGAGAGTAATACTGTTTTGCAGAGGATATGAAGACAGGAAAGAAACACTTAGATGACACTTGACAAAATCAAAAGGGCATACAAATTTTTTTTTTTTTTGACAATGGGACTGGAAAGGGGAGCTTTTGTACAATAAGTTACCACAGAAATAGAAACCAAGAAAGGGAGTTTTTATAAAATGAAAACAGAACACACAACAGAATATTATTCTAATAATTCTTCAACAAGAGTTCTAATAGAGTTAAAGTGGAGGAGATAACAAAGCTCTCTAAAATCAGAAAGGAATACAGAGTTTTTTTCTTTTTTATTTTCTTGTAAGCAACATTCGCCGGCAGTGAAGAGTAAAGCTTTTCAGGAAGACAACAATGAAATCCAATAGAAGGAGAGTATCAAAAGCCAAACAATGAACTCTTAATTGTTGATGCACACTCATCTCTTTTGGGGTTTTCTCTTTTTCTTATATTTTTGACATAATTTTATTAATTCATCTTTTAGTATGGCTAAAACTATCAAAATGAATACCAATGATAGTTGGATACTTAAATAAATAATGGTAAGTAAACATTTTAGTATGAAAGAGATTATAACATCATTTTTTTCAGTTATATTGATGAAAAATGACTTAAGTATTATGTGAATTAAAATTTTTATGAAAGGTCAATATAATTAGATTAACTGTAATTTTCTTTAAATTACGTGAGAGGCAAGTGTAATTTACTTTACAAACATGAAATAAAACAGAAGGCGTAAAATATATTTTGCCTTAAAAATGGAGAAAAATGTTCATGACTTATATAATGATGACGTCACTTTTAAAAGTTTTTTCTTAGAGTTAATTAAAAAGTTAATTTACTAGCTAAAAATTAAGCATATAAAAAACATTAATACTAAAATAATTAGTTTGTTTTGACATTATAGTTTGGGCTTAGTTTCTAGCTTGGATCATATTGTTTTGGTACGTGGAGCCTATTATCGTTTGGATGATACGAACCGTTCATATTTTATATCACAAAGTATAAATTATCCATAAAAAAATCAGGTCAATCCAATAATCGTAGTCACATTAGTTCATTACATTTATTTTCTAAAAAATGAATGATCAAGTTTTTAAATACTATTTGCGCTTATTTTTGTCATGAACTAATATAGTTATATTGATCTAATTTTTTTGCATGAATAATTTACATCTTGTGATCTAAAAAGTAAATAGTTCAAATCATTTTATTTATTTATTTATTTTTGGCGTTACATTTCTAATTGCCTTTATAATGGCTAAAGTGAGTTCTTAAAAAAAAATTTACCTATAAATCTCACATTGAGAAATAGTGATCCGTTTAATCCCATTAATTTTGGAAAAATAGATTTAATATATTATTTGGAAATTTTGTTTACGGTTATATCCTTTTTTTTTTCTTTTTTTTTCTTTTGTGCTAGAAATGTAAGATACACAATGAGAATCAAATTTGAGATGAATTTTTATATGTGAATCTTTTTTATTTGGAATGACTTGAAATATTAGATTCTTCAAACATTCCAAAAGGAGTACAAAAATGACTTGAAATATGAGATTATTTAAACATGCTAAAAAATATGAAATTCTTCAAATATTTCAAAAAGAGTATAAAAACTAAAAAGATATGAAATATGAGATTTTTTAAATATTCCAAAAAAAGATATAAAATTTGTGTTAAGTAATTGAAAACCTAAAAAAACATAACGAATTGTGATTATTCTGGGACATGACCATGTAACACCCCAAGACCAATCGATAATTTTTCCTCCGTAACCGCGTTTCTTTCCACGCATGGGTCATTATTAAACTAAAATTTTATTATATATTACATTAATTTTCAACAAAATTTTATAAAATTTATTAATTTGTATAAACTTTTCTTCTTGATTTGGCCAACTAACCATGTGAATGGTCCGCTAACCACGTTATTTTCAACGCATGGTCATTATTAAATTAAAATTTTATTATTATATATTACATTTATTATCAATAAAATTTTATAAAATTTATTAATTTATATAAAACTTTTCTACTTGATTTGGCCAACTAACCATTTGAATGGTCGGCAGGACTGCGTTGCTTTCAATGCTTGAGTTATTATTAAACTAAGTCATCATTTAAGAATTCTAGAGGATCAAATGTTACGATTGTTTATGTAATGCTTGTAATTAAAAATGTAGTAAAAGAATTAAGAGGTGAAACAATAGTGTGAGTCACCGAAAAATCAAAGATAACCAACTTAGGTTTTTTTTATATATATATATATATTTTTTATATTTTAAAATCACTGCATAAATAATGTCAATAATGTATCCACAACTATTTAATAATTTTCAAGTAGCCCATATTTGTGCAAATTAAAGTTATTGAATAGTCCAATACTAAGGACAGGTGATTTGTATAATTTCTTTATATATGATTTGTATGATTTGATATATTATTTCAATGTAGATTATTTTATTGGAGTGGGGTCCGACAAAGGGATTTGACCAACTATGATAGTAGTGCTTGCTTTTGGACAAAAAAAAATGACTAAATTTACATTGATTGCGTGTGGTTTGGAAATCATATTTAAAAAATGTGACCAATCAATTTCTTTTTCAAAATTATAAAAAAAAAATCAATTTCCTTTTTATCAATAAGATTGAAATGTTTCTACTCTATTTTTGTATAACGAACAAATTATCAATCAATTAAAATTATGTCCTTTATGCCCTTTTTGTTTTTTAGTACAATATATCTCAAGTACAATGAAATAAAAGGATAAATTATACTTTGCACCTTTATACTTTGTATAAAATCATATTTTGGTTTCTACACATGATCATAACAGTTAATTCCTTATATTTTTAGTCAAATCTTACTTTAGTTATTTCATATGAAATGGTGAAGGTCAACTCCCTACACTTTTGATCAAATCTCACCTTGGTCCTTGCACAAGTGGCAATGACTCTCTTGTGCTACTTCATTGTTTAAATTTTTAACAGAATCTTATTATGTGAAATGAGGGTAAGAGAAAAATTATCCATATTTTTCACAAATACACACTTTTTTCTATGTGATAAATACGTGAGAGTTATATAACACAATATACATATATATATATATATATATATTTGTATGCTGAAAATTGAAACGAAGATGTAAGAAAATAGAACTTTCGAAATCAAAAAGGCAGTAGAGAAATCGAAGAAAAAAAAGAAGGAATAGACAGTAGACTGTGTTACTATGGAAAATAGAATTTCGTAATTTCAATTTATACAAAATTTTAATTCATCTTTTGAATTGTTTACAATTTTTTTAACTTAATATAGTTATAATTTAATGTAAATTTTGAAACAAAGTATATTGGTAGAAAATGAGGATGATTTTCCTCTCTTGCCATCATTTTGTAATTACGTAACTGGATTCTATTAAAAATTTGAACAATAGAGTAGAAAAATGAAAACATTAATACTTATGTAGGGACTAAAGTGAGAATTGATCAAAAGTATAAGGAGTTGACTGTCACGATTTTATGTGTAGAGATCAAAGTAGATTTGACAAGAAGTATAGGGATTAACTGTCATAATTTCATGTATAGAAATCAAAGTAAGATTTGATGTAAAATACATGAGTGTAAAGTGTAATTTACACAAAATAAAATGAATAGTCACTTACAACACCAATTACAATTATCTATGAAAGTACAACTTCATTTTATTTTAAAATAAAAATGCCAATAGTAAAAATATAATAAGAATATTTATTTATTTTTCTTCCGAATGAAGCATCAATGGCGATAGGTTAATGTTTGGGATCCCCTTTGGGAATGACCTCCACACTCCAAAGTGATCTTGGCTCTCTATGTATGTATGGAGTCCACTCATGTATGTATAGGGTGCGTATCATGAGTGGTCCAAATTTGTGTAGGGCCGGCCCTGACCATAAGCCCACAAAGCCATGGCTTAGGGCCCCTCAAAATAGGCCTAAAATAAGGCCCCCTCCTATTATAAGTTAGTATTATATATTGGGTATGTTTTAAATCCAAAATTTTTTTAAAAAAAGGCCCAAACTAACTTAATTTTTTTGACCCATTAAAAGGCCAATAGTTAAGGCTCAGCCCAACCATTTGAAAGGCCCATTTTTTCTAATTCCTAACCCTATATTCTATTAATCCAACCTTCCCTACATTTGTTTGATATAGCACACACCAGTAGCATAGGGACGGAGCAGCAGCAAACAGGTTAATTATTTATTTATTTTTTTTATTCAATTAATTAAATATTTATCTTGTCTTTTGCACAATTAATTGCTATTATAATATTAGTATTTACATTATTAAGAAGAATTTATTTAAATTTAATAGTTCACATCACATAATTTAAAAGTTTTGTATTTTGTGAAGTGGTGATGCTCTTGTTTTGAATTTTGATTTAAAAAAATATTTTGATCTCAGCACAGCAAGCACACGTAATTTTTTTTTTCTATTCAATTAATTAAAAAAAATTCTAAATATTTTTTGTGATTTTAATACAAATCTTTTGTCCTTTATCTTAAATTTTTTTTTTTCATTCAATAAAAAAAAATGTGAAGGGCCCCATAAATTTAGCAGTTGATTATCAGTTTTGGGCCTTGAAAATCTCAGGACCGGGCTTGAATTTGTGAGGGTCTTATGGGAGTCTTGTGAGGATGGGGGTCTCAATCATTGCTCTGTTTTATTATAGAATTTTAAAAAATTATTCAAAATGTTATCAAAGTGTAGCTCGTATCTATTTTGGTGTGATTCACGTTACACTAATTATGCCACACATTTTGTTTGTGAATAACTTCTAAGCCACTTTTTAAAACCGTTTATGTTTTTTTCACAAAATTTGTGTGAAATATTTTTTGGTAAACCAAGTTGAAGACAGGCCAAAATAAGATTAGTGCGATGTTTTTGGTGACGAATTTATTTTTGTCACTAAAAATATTTAGAGATCAAAATAATGATTTTAAGGATCAAAATAATTGATCGCTAAAAATCTTATATCTTGGAGTGATCACATTAAAGGAATTGAAATGAAGATACAAAGAGGAAAATCTTTTAAGCAATGGATCCATTATGACTTATAGAATTGAGTACCATTTGCGAATGATTTACATTAGAAAATCTTTATTTTAAATTTTAAAATTTCTAATATTTTAGAGTAGGAAGTTTGAAATTTTAAAAATGCTTCCCTAATTTGACACTTACAATAATATAACATAACAAGTGCACATTATTAAATTATAACACACTCAAGTATATAAACTCAACTCTTTTGTAGGTCTAAACTTTAAAATTTCTAGTATTTGTCTTCGTTAATATTTTAAAGTTTCTGTACGGGAAAGAAATAAACATTCTCATATAATCCTGTTGATTAAGTCTGCGCTCCTCCGTACGTCGTCGCTTTACTCCCTGAAAACACAAACGTGAGCTAGCCGGCGAGTGTGTACCGGAAACCTCTCCGATGCCTAAGTCAACAAAATAGACAAGTAGACAAAAGCTCTGTGTATTCGGAAATCAAAGTTCAGCTACCTCTTCATAGGTGATGTTTGCGAGCTTTTGTAGGTTCCGTGTGGTATAATCCTAGTAGAACTTTTACTCCTCCATGTAGAGTCCTCCTAGGATTCATACTCCTGAAAGATAATGTTTATCCTTCAACACCCCCCTCACTGCACAAACCAAGTGAGATGGCTTTACCATGGTCAGACTCCAATATGACCGAAGTAAGCATGACTATGCTAGGCTGCAGATTAGACCGAACTACACTTAGTTCGGTTCTTCCTTTCACTGTTCTTACTTCGGTTCTCAAAATAATTAGCTAGGCTTGACTGAGCTATCTGTGCTACGCCGCGACCAGACTAACTCTGAGTGTGGCAACCTGGCGACCGAGTCATCCGCAATATTCTTCCGGACCGAGATAACAATAGGTTCTCTGGGACCGGTCTAACTTTAAAGCTTTGGGACCGGACTAGATTCAAGCTTCTCCTGGACCGGAGTAACTTTAAGGCCCTTCTAGATCGGACTAATTCTAAGGCCTTTCTAGGACCGGTCTACCGCCAAGGCTTTTCTACTCAGCCCTTTGTATTGTGGCCCATAACGGCCCATTACCCAGCTCGGCCCAATTTTCACATAAATTACCCTCTCAATTGCCCCTTAATTCCATCTGCGTAGCATGATAGGGATTACCTGTCCATCAGCCAAGCTAAAACTCTTTGGTCTTACTACTGAGCTAAACTTTTAAGCCCTTATAGCCGAGCTAAAACTCTTTTAGCTTTTCCAGCCGAGCTAAAACTCTTTTAGCCTTTCCAGCCGAGCTAAATTCAAGCCGAGCTGTACCTGTCCGATCAAAACGTCTCTTTAATCACAAAAACTGAATCGCTTCTCCTTCCCATGACACGTGGCACACTCTGATTGGTCAATCGTAGCTGTCACGCCATCTTCGAGTCTCGTGAATTTTGAATAGTTCCCGCCCTTCTGTCCTTCATTTTGCACAAAACAAACCCTTGCTTTGAATCACTTTTACACTATTCATCCTCATCTTCTCCGCTCTCTCTATCATCTGAGTCTCTGAAACCCCCATTTCATCCTTGCAACTGTGGAGCTCGTGTTCTTCACTGCCTTGCTTCCTTCTTCAGTTTTTCTGCCTTAATCTGGTAAGCTGCTCAGATCTGCCTTGTTTTTGTTGTTTTCGTACTTTGCTTTTTACCATCTATAGCATAGCGTTAGTGTTTTTGCAAAAACACTTTACTTCCATTTGTTTTGCCTTGCGTTTTTCTGGAAAAAGCCTCACAAGAACCACTTGAATTTCATTAAACAATCTGTAGGACACTGTAGCTGATCCAAAATCACAATATAACCGAACTAAAAAGTAGTTTGTAGTTGACGTTAAACCATCTTAACTAACTAACCAAACTAGAACTCCATGCTATGCCATTAGTTTCAAGAAATAAAACCTCCTTGTGATTCAACTAGCCGATCTTTTGAACCGTACTAGGTCTATGCAATACTATGTTTGAAAGCCTCAACCACGACCGAGCTATGACTGGGGTTAAACCAGCCTTCGTAGTTCAACCGAACTATGAGTGTTGCCCCTAGAGACTCAACCGGGCTAACAAAACCCTTGCACGAACTGAGATAACGAACCCCTTGTACAAACCGAGATACCAAATCCCTAGTGCAAACCGAGATAACCAAACCCTTGCTCAAACCGGGCTAAGACATGTAGCATTTCACATAGCCGAGCTAAGATTTGATATATCTTGCCTTTATTTCTCTTTAGCACAGTCCAACGGCCTGTGCTTAACACCTTTGTTTTTTCACTTTGCAGACTTTAGGTTGCCCAGGCCCTCCTTTGAGCGCTCAACCGAGCTACTCAGCCCACTTCTACGACCGAGCTAACACAAGTATAATTTATTCATAACTTAAGAGAAAATGGGTAAATATAGGTTTTTAGTAGAAACACCTGGTGGCTTGGCCGAATTCCGAAGGGAGTATAACATTCCTGACGACGTCCATCTCACCTTAGCCGAACAAGATACCATACCATGGGAAAACCAAGGCTTTGTACCCTTTACCCTCCTGTCCATAATAGAGACCGGACTACGATTCCCTGTTCAACCCTTGCTTTGTGAATTCCTTAGGCAAACTAGGATATGCCCAACCCAGCTTTCTACAAACTCATACCGCCTAATTAATGGTATAGCCGAGCTAAACTGCTGAGCTGGCATTAACTTCGGTTTAGCCGAACTCTTCCATCAATACTCCTTAGGATCAAAAGAAGATGGTTGGGTCTATTACCTAAGAATACGACGCCGGCGTGAGAAAATATAAAAGACACACCGGATAAAGACTTAAATGATGATGATTTTTTCTGGATATCTGGCAATTTTGAAGACCACCAAGCCCAGATCCCAGGCCGCAGTATAAACTGGAATAAAGGAACCCCCGGTATAATTACTTCGGTTTCATCGCATGCTTCTGTTTTATTTCGGTTTCCTATTCCTGAACCGAACTAACAGTTGTCTACTTCATGCAGATTCAGCCCATCTTCAATCACTATACAGTTACCCAATCTGAACACTGTCCGCGCCGCACTACGATATCCAGAAAGAAGTTAGGCCAAGCTGCTAAATTTTGAACCGATATACAGATATAGCAGCCGACGAAAAGCCAGAGTAACAGACTTCTTACTGGAAGCCTTCCCTGAACCGGACCCCAACTTGCCACAAATTAACCTGGTTCGTACTACCGAAGAAGAAGAAATGGCGAAGAGGAACAGAGTAAGGGCCCTCTTAACCGAAATCCACCAAGCCGAAGTACCGCCACAAAACCAGACTCAGGAAACAGTGGTGGCTCTTCCATCTCAACAACCCTCTTCATCACGTCCAAGCAAGCGCGCCCGGACTACCCAAACCGAGCAACGCCTTGTTTATGAAGATGAAACCAGTCTTCCACCAAGCCCTCCACCAAGTCCGCAACCGGAGCACGCCGACCGAGCTAGCTCTTCTAAATGGACTCCAAAAATGACTTTCCAAAACCGTGCTATTTGTGATACTGACTCAGTGGTGGCTAACAAAGACTATATGCTAGCCTTCAATCTGGCTAAAAATGTATGTCTGCCCCCTGATATGGAGCATCACAAGCACTTAACCGAGCTCAAGGCCATTCGGTCGGCAACAAAATCAATGATCCTGGTCAGTAGCTCCTCTTGTCTCTATAATTTTTCCAACTTTTTGCTTGGTTTTGTCATTAGTTTTTTTCCATTCTTTTGCAAGCTATGCAAAAGAGTCAAATTGCACACAAGCGTGTGTTGGAGCTTAGGAAGACAACAAGGCAGGCCATGGCAGAGACTGAAGCCAAAACCACCGAACTAACGGAGTCCCAACAGAAAACGGCCGAGCTAGAGGCCGAGGTAACCCGTCTGACCGGGCTAGTTACCTCGGCTAATGCTGACAAACAGAGGGCCCTGACCGTGATGAAGGACAAGTACCTGCGTGAGCTAGCCAAGCTCGAAGGAAAGAAAGACACAGAGATCGCCGAACTAAAAAAGAAGGCGGATGATGCCAATGCTGAAGGTTTCAAGAAGGAGGAGGCCCTCTACATGCAACAGTGCGAGGCCGCTAAAGATTTGTTCTTCAAATGCGGTTGGAGGGCAGCTGTGGTGCAGCTCGGTTGTGAGCTTGAGACCGAGGTATACAATCCTCCTCAGTACTTCATACCGAGCTCATTGGTGGAGTACGCTGCATCCGTTCAGCAACAGTTTCTTCAGGGTTCAGATGATGATGAAGACACCGAGCCCAATAATACCCCGGTTGTCAATGAACCTGCTGATCAATCAGCTCGGTTGGAGCCAACGGTTGAAGACCTGACTGACGAGCTGCCGACTGATACCGTGCTTCCAGTAGACACCGAGCTCCCAACCGAGACCGCACTACCGTCTGAAACCGGTCTTCGGGTTGACATAGATGCTGATCTTGATGATCTGTTCAACTGATTTTGTAATTTCTTTTCTTTTTTGGACTTGTAACCGACTGGGGGCCCCTTTTTTGTATTTGCTTTAAACTTTGCTAATGAAAATCTTTTATTGCTCTAACTGTTATCTCGGTTTGCTGCTCTTCTTGTACTTGCTTTCTTACTGTAGTTTGAATGAAGTAGTGCATTCTCTTGCCGAGATAATTCATCCCGGTCTTAATCTTGTAATCAGACTGGCTATACCAGCCAACCACTCTTTAGTCGATATCCCTACTTCGGCTGAAGAGTACTAAGAGTTGGTTTAATCCAGCCAACCACTCTTCAGCCTATACCCTTACTTCGGCTGAAGAGTAATAAGAGTTGGTTTGATCCAGCCAACCACTCTTTAGTTGATATCCTTGCTTCGGCTGAAGAGTACTAAGAGTTGATTTAATCTAGCCAACCACTCTTCAGCCTAAACCCTTACTTCGGCTGAAGAGTAATAAGAATTAGTTTAATCCAGCCAACCATTTTCAGCCCATTCCCTTACTTCGGCTGAAGAGTGCTTAAGAGTTGGTTTAATCCAGCCAACCTCTAAGTTGGTTTTTCTAGCCAACCTAGAATAAAATGTTTGGTTATTCCAACCAAACGTCTTGCAGCCTGGATCCTTATCCTGGGCTTAGGAAGGGTGTTGGTTTAATCCAGCCAACCTCTAAGTTGGTTTTTCCAGCCAACCTAGAATAAAATGTTTGGTTATTCCGACCAAACGTCCTGCAGCCTGGATCCTTATCCTGGGCTTAGGAAGGGTGTTGGTTTAATCCAGCCAACCTTTAAGTCGGTTTTTCCAGCCAACCTAGAATAAAATGTTTGGTTATTCCGATCAAACGTCCTGCAGCCTGGATTTTTATCCTGGGCTTAGGAAGGGTGTTAGTTTAATCCAGCCAACCTTTAAGTTGGTTTTTCTAGCCAACCTAGAATAAAATGTTTGGTTATTCCGACCAAACGTCCTGCAGCCTGGATCCTTATCTTGGGCTTAGAAAGGGTGTTGGTTTAATCCAGCCAACCTTTAAGTTGGTTTTTCCAGCCAACCTAGAATAAAATATTTGGTTATTCCGATCAAACGTCCTGCAGCCTGGATCCTTATCCTAGGCTTAGGAAGGGTGTTGGTTTAATCCAGCCAACCTTTAAGTTGGTTTTTCCAGCCAACCTAGAATAAAATGTTTGGTTATTCCGACCAAACGTCCTGCAGCCTGGATCCTTATCCTGGGCTTAGAAAGGGTCGCAGTTGGTTATTCCGGCCAACTGTGTTTTTAATACCCTTAGCTCACCTAACTTACTAAAACAAACTTTTACAGAAGGAAACGTCTATACTGAAAAGAAACTACTTGTTTTATTGAGAAAGGAAAAAAATTACACATACTTAGAGAAAAAAAAAAAGCTAAAAATAAAATAACTTGAGATTGGCAGTATTCCATGGCCTGGAATTGCCTTGCCGTCCTCATCTTCTAAGTGGTATGCTCCTTTGCTTGCTAGTCCAACTACTTTGTGAGGTCCTTCCCAATTAGGCCCTAACTTGCCATCCCCCGGTACCATGGTGTTTCCCATCACTTTGCGCAGTACCCAATCTCCGATCTTGAATTGCCTTGGATGCACTGTTTTGTTGTATTTCCTAGATAACACTTGTTGGTATGAGGCAATGTGAACCAGTGCTCTGTCTCTTCTTTCCTCTGCAAGGTCGAGCTCCAATGTTATGGCTTTATCATTCAAGTCTTTATCAAAATTCTCGCTTCGAATTGTGGGGAGGCCAACTTCTAGTGGGATTACTGCCTCCATACCATAGGCTAAGAAAAATGGAGTTTCTCCTGTTGACCGCTGAGGTGTGGTGCGGTTAGCCCATAAAACATGAGAGAGCTCTTCTGCCCACTTGCCTTTGGCTTTCTCTAACCTTTTCTTTAATCCATCCAAGACTACCTTGTTTGATACTTCTGCCTGACCATTTGCTTGGGGATATGCCGGTGTAGAATTGTAGAACTTTATCTTGTACTCTTCACAAAAGCCTCTAAAGATTCTGCCGTCGAACTGAGTGCCGTTGTCTGATATTAGGGCTTTCGGTATGCCAAACCGGGTGATGATATTCTGCCAGACGAATTTTTTTACGTCTTTCTCCTTGATTGATGCCAATGCTTCTGCCTTCACCCATTTTGTGAAGTAGTCGGTTGCTGCAAGAAAGAACTTCCTGTTGCCTGGTGCTATTGGAAATGGTCCTACTATGTCCAACCCCACATTGCGAAGGGCCATGGGCTAGTTAGAGGTAGGAGTTCTCTGGCAGGTTGGTGTATTTGGTGTGTGAACTTCTGACATTTCTCGCACTTTTTAACATACTTTTCTGAATCTGCTTGCATGTATGGGCACCAATATCCTTGCGAAATTGCTCTGTATGCTAGTGATCTTCCTCCTTGATGGCTTCCGCATACACCCTAGTGTATCTTGAATAAGAATGCTTCCACTTTGCTGGGGTGAACACACTTTAAATACGGTCCTGAGAATGACTTTTTGTACAATGCCATGGAAGGGGAGAGCCAAAATCGCTGTGACTTTGCTCTAATTCTGTTGGCTTCTTTCTTTTCTTCCGGTTAGACGCCGTCTTTTAAGAACAGTATGATGGGATCTATCCATGAGGGGCCTAGTTCGGTGCAACATACTTCTTCTGCTTCGGGGTCTTCGATGCTTGGTCTTGGTAAGTAGTCAATTAGCAACGGATGAGGGATGGATGTATCTGCCATTAAAGCAAAGCCTGCTAGTTCGTCTACTCTGCTGTTTTCCTCCCTGCCGATCTATTCTATCCGTACCACGTCAAATTTCTTGATCTCTGTTCTGACCAACTCTTGGTATTTGGCCATCCTGTCATCCTTTGCTTCGTAGTCGCCAGATATTTGGTTTACCACCAGTTGTGAGTCGTTGTAAACCATTAGCTCGGTGGCCTTCATGTAGATTGCTGATTTGAGGCCTGCAAGAAGCGCTTCATACTTTGCTTCATTGTTTGATGCTGGGAAGCTAAGGTTGACTGCTTGCTCCACTACTAGGCCGTCTGGAGAGATGAGGACTATGCTGAGTCCTGCTCCATGCCGGTTGGATGCTCTATCCACAAAGAGCTTCCACATCTCTCCAATGAACAACTTCCAGCAAGTGGAGGGATCAGATGATGCCTTGGGGTCAAGAACGTTGCTGGTGTCTTCTTCAGGGTCCATGCTTGCTGTCTGCCCCTTGTTATCTGATTGTTCCAAGCCTTTATTTGTTGGTGAGTTTTGATTTGGTGTAGTATGGTTTTCTTCTTCCTCCCTTACTTCACACTGGTTGCCTTGGGACCTGTCTGGGTAACCTGCACCAGGGGTTGCGTTATTCCGACGTCAACTTTTATCCCTAGTTTGATTGTTTCAGTCAGGTCAACTGGGTAGATATGATGACTTCCTGAGGTGAATTCTGCGACAAAGTCTGCTAAAGATTGAGCCTTTATCGCGGTCCTGGGTTGAAACTTGATGTCATACTGTCCCAACTCTACTGCCCACTTCAAGATTCGCCCAGAGAAGTTTGCCCTCTCAAAAAGAGCCTTTAATGGGAAGTCTGTGAGGACGACTACGGTGTAGGCGTGAAAGTAGTGCGATAGCTTCCTTGAGGCCATCATCAAGGCTAAGGCCAGTTTTTCCAGTGGCAAGTACCTTGTTTCGGCGCTCAGTAATGTCTTGCTGACATAAAAGATAGGCAGATGTTGGATTCTTTCCGCACGGACCAACACTGCGCTAATTGTGTACTGTGAGACCGCCAAATACAGGAAAAGTTCTTCTCCAGGTATTGGGGTGACGAGCAGTGGTGGGGAAGACATGTATTCTTTCAGGCTTTCCAGAGCGCGGTCGCATTCTTCGTCCACTCAAACTTGGCTTTTAGTGCTTGAAAAAATGGTCGTAATCTGTCTGACGACCGGCTAATGAATTAGTTGAGTGCAGTTACCATACCGGTGAGATGCTGCACTTCTTTTACTGAGTCAGGCCTCTCCAGATCCTGAATAGCTTTGATCTGGAAGGTCTACCTCTATACTCCGGTTGGTCACCAGGAAGCCTAGGAATTTGCTAGATCCTACACCGAACGCGCACTTAGATGCATTAAGGCGCAACTTGTGCCTCTTCAGAATCTGGAACATCTCACCTAGGTCCTTTAGATGGTCGTTCTCATCCTTGTTCTTGACCACCATGTCGTCGATGTAAACCTCCATTGTTCTGCCTAACAACGGCTCAAACATCTTGGTGACCATTCTTTGGAATGTTGCCCCTGCGTTCTTTAGGCCAAAGGGCATGACCTTGTAGCAATACAGTCCTGGTCTGGTTCGTACATGGCGATCTGATGGTAGTCTCTGTATGCATCAAGAAAGCTAAGTCGGTTGTGGCCTGCCGTTAGGTTTACCAGTTGATCTATCCGTGGTAAGGGGAAGCTGTCCTTTGGGCATGCTTTGTTAACTGTCTTGTAGTCGACGCAGACACGCCATTTGCCATTCTTCTTTGGCACCACGACTGTATTGGAGATCCATCTGGGGTAGTGTACCTCTCTGATAGCTCCTGCTTCTAGCAGATTTTCCACTTCTTCCGCTACTATCTCGGCATGGTGGAGTACCGATCTGCGTGTGCGCTGAATGATTGATCAACAAGAAAGTTTATTTCTTTCCCGTACAGTTTCCCATAAAAAGAACATTTTAAAGTTCCATTATTATAAACCAATTTTATAAAGTTTATTAATTTGTAGACATTTTTTATACTTGAGTTGGTCAACAAGAACCCATGTGACCACGTTGCTTTCGATGCATGGGTCATTATTAAACTAAGGCCTTGTTTGGTATTATTTTAAAAAAGTCAAAAATTAAAAAGTCACTATCCTATTTAAGTCACATCACTTCTCTAACACATCACTTCAAACCTAACTCATACCCAATTAATATTTCATAAAAAGTTAAAAAGTATACTTATTTAGATCATTCCACGCCACCCTTAAGTCGGTCCTTATTTAACAATACGCATGGGTCATTATTAAACTAAGTCGGTCATGATTTAAAAATTCTAAAGTATTAAGTGATATAATCATCTACATAATGTTCGTAATTAATAATGTAATAAGAAATTTATGAGGTAAAATAATGCTAATTCACAGTTGTCAAATAAATGAAAAATTAAAATAACCATTTTTTTTTTTCATTTTTCAAAATCACTACATAATAATATATCCACAACTATTTAATAATTTTCAAGTAGCCTATATTTGTGCAAATTAAAGTTAATGAATAGTCCAACACTACAGACAGGTGATTTGTATAAATCCTGATATATGATTTGTATAATATGATAGTATATGATTTCAATATTGGACTATGATAAGTAGTGATTACTATATTAGAGTAGTTGGGTCCTAGGGATATTTACCAAATCGGTGGTGTTACATGCATTAATTAATGTATGTATTAGTGTACAAATTAGTATTATGTCATTATTATTGACCCCACCTATTATACAGATTACAAATATCCACAACCTTTAAAATTATGTCACATAATCTGTTAGTATATTAATTATTACATTAATTAATATATATAGCATTATTCTTTACCAGACAACTATGACAAAGTTTTCATTAATTGAGTGTGGTTTGGTCTACCAACTCATATTTATAAAATCAAAAATGCTAGAAATTCTAAAAATTCAATCAAAAATTCTACCAAATGTCTCACATGGGTGGGTCACGCCCATGTGAGATATTTGGTAGAACTTTTGGTAGAATTTTTAGAATCTCTAGCATTACTCTTATAAAATAAGACTGATCAAATTTCTTTGTCAAAATATTTTTTTTTAATAATGCTATATGCACCAATCATGTTTGTTTGGACGGACTGGATTAGCATTCCCATGACTAATAGTCCTAGGACTACGAATTCGTTGGATTATGTATCCCATCTTAACTAATAGTCAAGTTTAAAATAATTAATCCGTACTTCAATTGTTTAACCAAATATCGGATTAATAATTTTATAGGACTATTAGTCCAATCCCAAACTCATGTCCACCCAAACAAACATGGCCTTAGTGTGCTAACTAGTGTACCAATTGATGATATGCCATAATTTAAGAGATTTTTGATATTTGTAATTTGTATAGTGAGTAAGGTCAATAATAATATCATAAGTAATATTGATACACTAATTAGTACATGTAGTACCACGGTTTTTTTTTATAAAAAAAATCCACTTTCATTTTTATCAATAAGATGAAAATGTTTCCACTTTATTTACGTGTAACCAACACATTATCAATCAATTGAAATTCCGCCTTTATGCTTTTTTTATTACAATGCATCAGTTTTAATGAAATAAAATGACTCGTGACTTACAACACAAATTAAAATTACATATGAAAGCACAACTTAATTTTATTTTAAAATAAAAACTTCAATAGTAAAAATATAATAAAAATATTTGTCATTTTTTGAGACAGTGATAAAAATGAAGTATCAAAAGCAATATTACAAAATTAAAAAGTTATTCAAAAAATAAAGTGTATAACTCGTATTCATTTTGGTGTGGCTTACATTTATCTTAGAAAAAATTAGTCTAAGGTCCCTCTTCCACTTTTGGTGATGGAAGAGATCCCAATATTATTTTGTGATGTCTAAGATCCCTTAATCCTACACTCATATATTCAGAGAAATTTCAGTCTTTCGCTTTCTCCTTACACATATGAACACATTTCTAAGCTTTTCACTTTCACCATTAGATGTAATCTCTCTCTCTCTCTCTCTCTCTCTCTCTCTCTCTAATTCGATCAACAATGAACCGTTTCAACACCGATTCGGAGGGTTGTTCAACACTAATTCGGACAGTGCCGAGAAAGAAGGTGAGAGACGCGCGACTTGGAGTGAATCAGTCCAACCTGTTGTTGTTCTTGGTTTGATTACAAACTCTGGAAGTAGAAGAGTTTATTTTGGTGTTTGATCTTGTGCGAACTAGCCTTCCGCACAATCTAAAGTTGAGTTTTAGAGTTACGAACTCTTCCGGATTGTTCATGAAAACTTGCTGTTCTCTCCAGGTTGTCATGAAGGTTTAAATTATAAAGAATTTGCAAATCTGAAATTGAGTCTTGTGTTCATTTCTGGAAGTCGAGTACTTCTTTGATTCCTCTTTCTGTTGTTTTGACTTTGGTGCGATTTGACCCCATCAATTCTGATTCTTGTTCAATCGGCTCCTCCGATTCATATTTGATTGCCTCCAATTCTATGGATCTTCATTTGATTGACTCCAGTTCTACAGATTTGGAATCAAAGAGCTAACCTGAAGTGGAGTTGAAGAGATCCGAACTTCAATTTGAAATGCCACAAGAGATAGCTTCTGAATACATTAGGAAATCTGAAGATTGTGAAGACAACATATATTCGTTCTTTGCAGATGATCCAGATGTGGATTCATGAATTTTCTCTCGGTTAAAGAGAATTTCTCTGGAAATGTTCTTTAGGAATTTCATTGATTTTGAGAGAATTTCTCTGGCTTTAAGTGATTCAGAGAAATTCTTCATTCATTTTCTCTGGAAAAAATTTCTATCCAGAGAAATTCTGGACCAGAGAAATTTGAATTTTCTTTGGGTTGAACCCAAAAAAATTCATAGCATTAAGTTTAAAGAAAATCTATCACAAACTCATAGAAGAACTATTAATTTGTTTGTGTAGGAAATTGTGATTGAATCAGCAGCAGTAGAACCAAAGACAAATTGATCAAATCAGAGTTTTATAGTTCCAGAGAAATTCTGGACCAGAGAAATTTGAATTTTCTCTGGGTTGAACCCAGAGAAATTCTTTGGAAGTCCAAAATTTCTCTGGTCCAGCATTTCTCTGGACAAAATTTCTCTGGATGAAATTTCTCTGGACAAATTTTATTTGGATCAAATTGAGGGACCTTAAATATTATGAAAATATTAGATGTCCTTTATACTATAAAATCTTAATACCAGGGACCTTAAAAAAAAAACCCCCTTTATCTTATTATACCACACATTTTGTTTTTGATTAATTTTGACTACTTTTTTAAATCGTTTATTTTTTTTGTAAAATTTGTGTGAAATATTTTTTGATAAGCCAAGTCGAACAGAGAAATACATAAAAGAATTGAAATGAAAATGAAAAGAGTAAAAGATTTTTAAGCAATGGATCCATTATGACTTATAGAATGGAGTACTATTTGCGCATGATAGTCGTTATTTTAAATTCAGAATTAATTTTTTCAAAATAACAAAATTTATAATAATCTGAAAAGTACAAATCATTGAACAGTGCTCTGGTTTGGAATATAAAAAGGTTCAACACATTTTATCTACCATCTTTTTTATTAAATTTTTTTAATTATGAATGAAGAAGTATAATTAAGATTTAATTAATATATTGTAAGATGTATATACAAAATGAATATAATTTACACATTAATGCTCCTAATTAAAATTCGGAATAAAATCCCTCCTATGGGATGATTTTTGCCGGCCCCAACCCATGTGAATAGGCGGCTTTGCAATGTGCACATGGATCAATTATCAACCTCAATGACGTGTGAGTGACCCATTGCATTAATCAATCTTATAAAAATGTTGTATTATGCAATCCTTGTCATAGTGTTAATCTATATTTTATGTATATTTTGTTCAATAATTCAAAGTCTTATTGTTGTATATTATATAGTAAATTTTTTAAAATATAAATTTATATAATATTTTCAATCACATTTTTTCGATACCAATCAATGTGAGTAGCCCATTTTGTTTGGGAGATTCTATTTGTATCCAAAAAATTATTAAGTATTATTCTCAATACACCTTATGTTTTTTCTCGAATTACCCTTCAAGATACACTCAGATAATAAACAAATCAAAAATCTTAAATTACACCACTTTAAAAAATCTTTTCAAAAATCCTTTTGATGCTTGTTTCAATTGATCATTTTCAATTATCTGGGGGAGGTAATTTATTTCATTTTCATTTGCGTTCTGACTTGTAGCCATTGGTGTTTCAACTTATTTTGGTATTAGGGATTTCTTGAGCTTACTGGGAAAAAAAATGAAATATAGAAAAGGACTTCCGAGGAATATGCAAAAATAAAAAAGTGAAGCAGAGGCAAAAAAAAAAAAAAATGATCAAATAGTAAACAATACTCAGTCTATGGTAGTTGCATTCCTCAAACCGTCTTTGGCTTTTAAAAGTTATTTTGATTGGCCTCAAAGCTTTTCCGCTGCGCAAGTTCAGGAAAACCACTCAATTGATCTTAGATGGTAAATTTTGGTGGAGTAAATTGGAATTCTGGAGTGGGGAGGAGGTGAAAAAAAAAATTAAAATTAAAACTTAAAGAAAAAGATTAAGAGAGTTGAATATAAAAAATATGAGTGTACCATAAGAAAAAAATAATTTTTTATTTTAAAATTTGATATATATTGTCCTTATTAATAAATTTATATTAATATATAATAAGAATTAAAATTTTAAAATGTTAACTAAACTAATGTGTTTTATTATTTAGCTGCAAATAGAATTATTATTTTATTTTCATCCCATGGGCCATTCGTAAGCTCCATTATGAGGTGTGAGTGACCCACTTTGTTTTGGGTGAAAAATTATTAAATAGTGTTTTTAGTATAATGTGACAATTTATATGGAGATTTTCAAATTAAGATTTGAATTTGAAAAATGTTAGAATTTATTCTTACGAATCCTAAATTTATCTTAAATGTGTTTGTATAATAGAAATTAACTTAATAAAATGTGAGGTTCGCATATGAAATAAACTATTCCACTTGATTTGGCCAACTAACCATGTGAATGGTCTGCTAACCACGCTGCTTTGAACGCATGGTCATTATTAAATTAAAATTTTATTATTATATATTACATTAATTATTAACAAAATTTTATAAAATTTATTAATTTATATAAAACTTTTCTACTGGATTTGGCCAACTAACCATGTGAATGGTCGGTGTAATTGCGTTGCTTTCAATGCTTGAATCATTATTAACCTTTTTTTGAACAAAGTCATTATTAAACTAAATCGGCAAATATTTACGAATTCTAGAGTATCAAATGTTTTTGATTGTTTATGTAATCCTTGTAATTAATAATGTAATAAAAGAATTCAGCGGTGAAACAATACTGAATCACCGAAAAATCAAAGATAAACCAACTTAGGTTTTTTTTTATTATTATATATATTTCTAAATCACTACATAAATAATGTCAATAATGTATCCACACAACTATTTAATAATTTTCAAGTAGTCTATATTTGTGCAAATTAAAGTTATTGAATAGTCCAATACTAATGACAGGTGATTTGTATAATTTCTTTATATATGATTTGTATGATTTGATATATGATTTCAACTTCAAGTTGGGTCCGACAATGGGATTTTACCAACTATGATATATTAGTGCTTGCTTTCGGGAAAAAAAAAATGACAAAATTTTCATTGATTGCGTGTGGTTTTATAGCAACTCTGGTTTTGACCTGTCTCTTGTGGTGATCCGAACTTGGGTTTATATGGTTTGGATGGTGGTTCACGTCTTATTTCCCTTGTCTTCCCCTTAATGTTGGTTATTGGGTTGTAGTTGTGTGTTTGGAACAGGTTGGTTGCTTGTTTTTTCAAAACTTTGTTGTCCAGAAATTTGCTTCTTCGCTCGAGCGAGGCTTTCTACGCTCGAGCGAGCCCTGTGAAAATGTTTCTTCGCTCGAGCAAGGCTTCTTGCACTCGAGCGTGTGTTTGGGTCTCTGTAAAACCTGAAGGTTGGTGTTCTTCGCTCGAGCGAGCTTTCCTTCGCTCAAGCGTGCTTCTATGTTACAGACCTAAAGCTTTGCTTTGTTCGCTCGAGCGACGCTTCCTGCACTCGAGCGAGTCGACCTTTTTGTGTCTGGTCGCTCGAGCAAGAACTCCTTCGCTCGAGCGAGCTGCCTATATCAGATTGCAGCAGTGATGTTTTGCATCACTTTTGATTTCCTTTCTTCTCCAAAACCCTAATCCGGCTGCTTCTCTTACTAAAACTCACATTCTCTCTAAGATTTCATCTAGATCCATTGTGTTCTTGACCCTAGTGTCTTTGAGAATAAGGTAGAAGGTTTCAAGAGCTTCATATTGATCTAAATAAAAGTGGGTTTCATCATCTTTGGAGTTCCACCTTGTTGCTTGGGTTTTCTACACTTGAGGTAGGGATTTTTTACGCTCTAGTATGGTTTTTAGCTTAGTTATTTGCTATTGTGTATAGATGATGAGATTTGGTTGTGGTTTGGACAAATCTAAGATTTTGGTGTAAAATGAAAAGAGAGATCAGATTATAACCATGTTGCCAAAAGAGGCCTATGTTTTATCTACTGTCCAAACTTGAATAAGCCAATAGCTCCTACAGTTTGTCCTCAATTTATATAATACTGTGTCTTTTCGTTGGCTTGCTTTATTTTATCAGTAATGTTAGGTATCATGAAAAAATTTTCATGAAAATAATCATGAAAGTTTTGTGATCTTTGGATTATACTTAGAATAAAGCACCACACACTAATCAAAGTAATCCAAGGATCATAATTCTTTCATGATTATTTTTATGAAAAAAATTTCATGATCCCTAACTTTTCCCCTTATTTTATACATGCAGTGTGTTTTCTCGTTGGCTGGGCCAGTGGTCCTAGCATAGCCTTCTGTCTTGTAATATACAACTGGTCTGCCTTTACAATGAGCCATGTAATAAATTATGTGTAAATATAGAAACTGTACTTGTGCAATTGCTCCAATGTCATCATAAAGTCCTGTCATTGAAAATAAAATCATTCCGAGATTTCCATACAGACCACAAAACTGCCAAGAAGATTGGCTTTCAAATTGATTATTTTTCCAGACTATTGGCCCTTTTTCAAATAAGTCAGACCTAACCACAAGCAATTAAAATTTGATTGGTCACCTATTTAAATAGCTGGATGGATAGAGTTGACAGACCTATCACAAGCAATCAAAAATTTAATTAATCACTTTTTTTAAATAAATTGTCGGCAGATTTAATAAAAAATTGGGTTGGTCTTTTTTTTAAATAACTCGATAGATAAGCAGACCTAACCAATCAATTAAAAATTTGATTGGTCACCTTTTTAATTAACTTAATAGATAGAATCGATGGATCTACTCACAAGCAATCAAGAATTTGATTGGTCATTTTTTTAATAACTCAATGGATAGAGTCGGTGGAAACTAACCACAAGTTTATTCCCATCCGCAAGCAGTGAAAACTTATTTTATAACATCAATTTATACTCTAAGTTTCCCTTTGATCGGGTTAGATATAAGACCTTGAGGATGACATGTAACATGAGTAATGTTAAAAATTCATAATTTAAATTTCTAAATTTACTCATAATGATATGACAATAAAATTGAATCTTACATAATTGAATGTATAACAAATAAAAAAATAACACCTAATCTGAGTCAAATTTTGAGAGCTTTTAAAGAGTCTTAAACATCTGTGATATAGTATTTAGAGATATAAAATGTGGTAGAAAAAATTTATAATAAGATATAAATTATATATACAGTGAGATTACATTTACTATGTTTAATTAAAGTAGAATATAATATAAACAAAAATGCTTGGGACTTCCAAAGCTGGGGACATAACTTTCAAAATGATGTGGATCAATTACAACATTTTGTTTTTTTATTTTTTATTTTCCCTTTCTTTCCTGGACTAATCACAAGTGAGTGGGGATTATAGAGATTGTATTTTTTGAGAGTCTGCAACAATGTTGGAATATGAAATAAGCAGGCAGCGATTATTTTTGGTAGTTGAATGGAGCAACAGACAAGCACACCCCATCAAAAGCGGAGAAGTAGGGCTTGTTTGGTTTGTTTTTCAGAAAAAATTTTGGAAAAAATTCTCTACAAACAAATTTTCAAGAGTAATCAAACCAAACAAAATTTTCCAAAAAAAATCTCAAAATTTTGTTTGGTTATCTACTTTCCAAAATCACTCTCTCTCTCATACACATCAAATCAATCACTTTTTTTAAAACTCTCTCCCCAAAACAATTTTCCAAAACCATTTCTGAAAAAGATAAACCAAACAAGTTTTCGTACTTTTTATCTCAAAAACTACTTTACAAACACAAACCAAATATACCAGTAGTATTTGTTTTGTTTTGCTTTTGTTTTTGTTTTTGTTTTTATTTTTGTTTTTGTTTTTTTGTGTGTCAAAATCAGAGAAAAAAATGAAAAAGTTGTGCTTATATTGGTGGTGGAAATAAACACAGCAAACAATATTGTGGATTGGCAGAGTAGTTGATGAACTTCTTGGAAAATGGAAAAACATGTGTTGGGTAGGCAGTTCTAATCATGATTTTACATTTATTTTTGAGTGTGGTGTTTGGAAATAATTTTAAAAAATTAATTTCATACTTATTTTGCAAACTCGTTTCAGGCGGAGTTTGGAATTTTGAAATTTGGCTTATCCGGTCGACTGGAAGAGTATTTTTTTTTATAGAAAAATTGCACATGTTATTTTTATATTTTAAATAAAAAATATTTTCAAATATTTTTAAATTTTTTAATGAGTTTTGAATAGAATTTTAGATTGTGTGTTTGGTTATAAGTTATAAATTTTTTAATCAAATATGATATGTCACATCAAAAAATTTAAACTCAATTCAAAATTCTTTTCAAAACTTATAATTAAACAAATTTTTCACACTCAAATCATAATTTCAAAACTAATAAACTCAAAATATAACTGTATTTTCAAATTATAATTTAAAACTCTACTATGCGCTATCATAATTTATTTTATTTTCCCTCAATGGTTGAATGGGTTCTCTAGGTGCTTTCTAGGGACATGACTCAGAGTCGAAGAAGTCAAACCGTCATGATTTGGTCAGTCACAACATCATCTATACATATGCTAGTATATTTTTTTTAAAGAAGAGAGAAAATATTCTTGTGTGATGATGTTGGTAGTGGTATCTTGGCATTGCAAGTGCCTTTCCATTCAACACCAGAATTTCATTTTTTTTTTTTCTGCTTTTATTGAATATGACAAATGTAATATTAATAAAATGGCCTTTAAACAAGGTAATTCTAATTACTGTGCATAAATTGTAGTTATTTCAAAGGATGTTTTTCTTTTATTGTAATGCTGGTGATGCTTATTAAGGTAATTGGTGGTGGTTGGTGGTGCTTAGAATCTTGTGTTCTGATGGTAGAGATTGGCGGCGGCGGCGGCGGTAGTTTTAATCAGCAATCATTGTTTGGTTTTAAAATATATAAATTTCATTATTTTGTAATAGTGGCTTTTTATTTTATTTTTTTGTAAATCTTGGAATAAATAAATTTTAATTTTTTTTTTCATTTTTGCACACTTGATTAAAAAATTAAAAACATAAATTTCAAATTAGATACCCTATTTTTAAAAGTTCAACCTCAATTTTAGAATAAAGAAATTTCTATTATATTATTTTGGAGTACTCAATTTGATATTTATAATCCTCAATTTAGGACTTTTCTTAAGTGTGCAACTTACACCTTACACTTACGCCTTTCTGTTTGCTGTCCTGTTTTATGTTTACACCTTCCACTTACACTTTTTGTGTTGGTTGCATATGGTGTGCAACCTTAAGGGGTTGCACACCATAACAGGACCCCAATTTTAAAATTACGTTATGCTCTTTTTTTATTACAATATTTCAAGTACGATGAAATAAAAGGGTAAATTATATTTTGCACTATTGTACTTTGCATAAAATCTATATTTGTTCTCTACACATAAAATCATAAGTTAACCTCCTACACTTCTGCTAAATCCACTTTATCACATATGAAATCGTAGAGTCAACCCTCTGATTTTATCAAATCTCACTTTGTCTACACAATGTCAATGTCTTGTGTTTCTACTTCATTATTTAAATCTTTAACAAATCTGTTATGTGAAATGAGGGTAAGAGAAAATTATCCATATTTTCACCATACTTTGTTCTATGTGATAAACATGAGAGTATATATACAATATACAGATATGTTCGTATGGTAAAAATTGAAGAAAGATAAGAAATGTTTCGAAATAAAAAAAAAAAATGGAAAGAGAAATAAAAGAAAAAGATAAAGAATGACTGTTTTACTGTGAAAATAGATTTTGTGATTCAATTTATCAATATTAATTCATCTTTTGAATTGTTTACAATTATTTTTTTTACCTAATAATTATATTTATGTAAATTTTGGATAAAGTTTTGGTAAAAATGAGTGATTTTCCTTTCTTATCGTCATTGTAAGTCACATCAACATGATTAGATTGTTAAAGATTTAAACAATGTAGAAAAGAGAATAAACATTTGTGTAGAGACATTGAATGTATAAAGATAAAATGAGATTTGACACAAAGTATAAGGAATTACTGTCACAATTTCATGTGTAGGGACCAAAGTGGGATTTGACAAGAAGTGCAAGGGGGTTGACTGTCATGATTTTATATGTAGGGGGTCAAAGTGAGATTTGATACAAAGTGTAGGGGTGCAAAGTATAATTTTCCCTAAGGCATATTTTACAATTTTTTATCACTTAATTGAAAATTTCAAACCATAAATATATTTAAAAAAAATATATTTATATGATTCTTTTGTGAAGAATTACACGAGATGAGCATTGTGAAGAATAATAATTACAAGTTACAACACACAGATCAAATGTTGTTAGGGCTGAGTAAGAAATTCTTATAATCCGTAATTCGATCCGGTCAAGTCTAATCCGGTAGGTTTGGATTGATTTTTTGAATCTGTGGTTCGGTTCCGGATTAGAAATTTAAAAATCCGTGGGCCATGGATCGGTTCTAGATTGAACCCAACGGTTTCAAATTGGAACCAATCCAGACTGTATGCAAATAGTCTATATTTATATTATAAACCCTCTCACATAATATCATTTCTTATTCCATATAAAATCTAAACCCTTATTCCATGCTGCTGCTGCTATGCATTTGTTTGTTTGTTTGTTGCTTTTGTTCATGGAGTTTTGTTGCTTTTGTTTGTCTAAAATCAGTTTTCTTATTGTTTTTGTTTGATGCTATGTTTAGTTTTAATACAGAGGAAAACTCTGCTTTGTATAATGTGTATCCGGTTTTA